>JBBPOJ010000089.1:0-11070 GCA_038091395.1 Leccinum rimulosum
AATTTAGAAAGCACCGAGCCAATGGATCAGGGTGTTCTGGTCGTGGAGGACCCGAGGTCGTCCGAGTCGTCCTTCCGTTCATCGTGGGTTGAGTTTCAAGTACGCGACAACTACTCGTTCGACATCCTAATGAATTTCTTTTGGTCGAGCGAGGAGCGGGTTCTTGAACTGCATTTAAAACCGCTCGACCGAAGAGGCGCAGTTAGTCCGATTCGGACGAGTTCAAGAGCACGGATTTGTCGTGTCGTTTGACCTCTGGTTTCGAAACATGTGACTAAAGACGCGCATGATTTCCCATGAGCTCATTGTTTCAAAGGCTCACACCTACAATGTAACAAAAGTCACCCGAGCGACTCGGAACACGAAGAGATGGACTCACAAAAAACGCGTCAAGATCGTATCAGAAGGACGAGAACGCTCGCAATGGTAATGTTTACGTGCAAACATTAATAGGAATGCGACAATGCATCCCCGTTCAAGTTCGTGGTAGTGTACGAATGGCGGGTGTCAATGACTCGGAAACGTCAGTTGACTTGCGAGGGACTCGGAGCGCACTTACTAATTCATACGGTCACGTCGAACTGTAATGGTGAAATGACGACTGTCACGAGATGGATTTAGAACTTGGTCGTCTCCAGCAGGAATTAAACAAGGGCTTCAAGGTTCAGTTATGCATCGAGGACAGAGTAAGGCATCAACACCGCATCAACTTCTGTCGCTTTTTTTGCATACTCAGGCTACTATTCTACAATACAGATAGGTCTGCCAGGGGTGGCATGCATCGTCATCGTATTATAATCATCATAATAACCGGATTCCTCGTTCTCCAAGTTCCAGGTTCAAACAAGGGGTTCCGACTTCTCGAATCAGTACCATGGAATGCCGAAAATGGCGACACAAATGATTCGGATCAATCAGCGATGACTTGAAAAGTAGCTCCTGAATTTCTAACAAAGACGGACCTAGGATCAGATACCAAGCACGTGGTGAAGCCCTTCTGACAATAATGACCGGTAGATCAACTAGGACCTCCTCGAGAGACCGGGGCACTCCATTTTGATTCGAATCAGCCACCAGGTGCTCGCCACGACCTCGGATATGTCCTTATTGAAAACACAAACGTGATGGTAGACCGACGGAGCCACTCCTCCCTATCGAGCATGAGAGTCCATAAGTCAGTGCTAAACGTGCGCAAGTACCCAGTATCGATGGCTGCGATGAATCAGGAACAGCTGGAACACTTTAAGCTTGATAAAGTCCTCGTATTCCAGGTCTGCAAGGAAGGTTGACAATCGGATTTGTAGAACGAAAGCTCCTCGAGCGATGGCAGCGCGGTGATCGGATTGAGGTGCGTTACCTCCACCATCGCATTCTGTAAACTGGACCTCGAGGATGCTCTTTATATACGCAATTGCAGCGATGTAGTACCAGCCTGCCCGCGCACGAGCCTACGAAGCCGTCCTTCCAGTTTCTGAAAAGGTACATCCTCACCTTCCAAGCGAACGCGAGAGGCTGTTGTGTTGCAATCTGTGTGAACAAGTTGGCCCCGCACGGAGCCAGAAAACTCCTCCAGATGTGCAGGGAAAGCAGACGCTGGCAAGGAACCCTGTAACCACGGGAAAGATGGAGAACGCCGAGAGTTCCTCTTGTGTTGGGTATTCGATGCGAGGGTATCGAATCTGTGTAATTATATGGATATTATAGGTAAGATTCGTTTGACCGAGTGACTTTCTGAGGGCTGGGCAAAACGAGCTGTAATAATTCAAATCATTAGAGTGACTGGAACCGCTGACGTAAACGGGTCCTGTGACACACCGACACCGCTGGTAGTTCCCCGCACTATAACTTGAATAATCGTAGCGGCGCGCCTGCGCCAAGTCCCCGACTCCCCTCGGTCGGAGCCACCTCAAGGAGCAGCGTGATGATCACGCCACCGAAAACCCTCGAAGTTCGTTAGTTCCGCAAAAGGAGCCGGGAATTCGGTCTACATATATTTGCTGCGAACAAGGTTGTCTGGATGTGCATACTCATATTTTGCACAATAAGGTCATTCTCAATAGCTTAGGATAGGAGGTACAACGGACAACACAATGAAATACGGAGTAGAAGAAAACGATGGCACAACCCACATCATGAACGGTGACGAGAAGGGCAAGTTGACAGACAGCTTGAAGCTCCTATTTGTTACGTAATTTTACATAATCGTACCGTTTTGCAGAGCCCATTTGCGCCTGACAAAACCCTCCCCACTATCGTGGGAGTCGCCAGGATCTCTCGACTAGTTTCCAGCCCGTCTGCTGCGAACGCTTAATGAATATCATTTCCGTGGCACCTCTAGAGAATTCATCATGAATAATGTCGGTGCCTTCGTTCAGTCTTTCCCACGACGCCTACAAAGAACTGATCACTCCTGTAGTTCCTCGCCAATAAGCCCTCGCCAAATCTGGGCTGCCCCTGGGTGAAATCGACGCCGTAGAGCCCCTCTGAGGATCCGACCGTATCCCTGCAATCCGTGCACGCAATCAAGCTACTTCTCCGCAGGCGAACCCTTCAACCAGGACACTGCCGTTTCCTATGATGCAGCCTTTGCTCGCGTGCTCTTACACATGCGTTCCACGTCAGCGAAACCCCCTACCCTACCAAAACCTTCTGGGATAAAGTCTGCCTTGGTCGCGCGACTAGATGCTCTCAAAATGATCGGCAACGCAATCGTGGTGCGCTATCGTGAAGCCAGCGATCACCGAACTACGTACGGTACGTCGCTGAACGAATATCTCTCGCAAGCCATGTCTGCCCACGACAAGTACGCACACACTAACAAAAACGTTCGGACGTGTGGTGAACAATCAGAGTCACATAACAAGTTTGATACTCTCCCTTGATACCGTGTCAACGCAACACACTTTTGTTTGTCCTTGATCTGTGGATGCGTATACAGTGAGTGGCAGCTGTGGTCGTGTAATTGGGGTTTCCTTTCGTTGATTATCCGAAATGGCAACTTCACGGTTCCACTTGAACCTAATATATTGGTAGATCATTTCTCGTTTGTCCAAAATGATCCTAACTGATAATATTCTCGCGATCTCCAATGCTTCAAGTTTGTAATGTTACACACTTCCCAACTACGTTACCGTGACTGTTTTCATTCGAGATTCCTCCCTTTGTATTATTGAATGTTATGTTACACTTGAAATCATTTTATTCGCAAAATGCAAGGAATAGTCCTACCAGCTAAATAAGGTTCCTGCCGGCGACGTGCGGCGCTCCACAAGTACATGCGGCTGTGAAAACCCTCCCCCACTTTCGTGGGAGTCGGGGATGTGAGAGGACCACACTCCTTTTCCTCCTTGCCGTCGACTGACTAAACGGATGATTGATCGACCCCTGTCTCACCTCGGAAAGACGCACCGACTCAGGACGCGACTCGGATGGATTGCACCCTCGTCGCTACGACCGTCGAGGGAATCCGACATGCAGAAGAGAGTGACACGATGATGCAATAGGCTTTGAGATTGAGCGATCGACTCCCGAGCGACTCGGATTATGTAGACTATCTGATCAAGATAATCTCGATGTCACTTGCTATATCGTGTCAGAGATAACGGAAGGTCGCGTCGTGCCTCGCGTATTCCAGCTCCAGCTCGAGACGTCCCTGGCAATGCTCATCCGTCGTGACTGCGTCATCATCGCTGGTAGCGAGAAGACACTTTGCAAACTCATACCGTTACTCCTTCATCCCGGATTCTTGGAATTCTGAAACTTCCCACCATCATTTACAGAAGGGATGATTAATACTAATCAGATGTAGGACCTGTGAACGTTAACTCCGGGCAAATCGTGACAGGCTACAATTTGCTGCAATGCCGCCACAGGTACTTCTCGAAACACGACAGCCAACCTTATAGCACCGTCGAAGTTCATCTGCGACGACACGTTTTCGAACAACTTCGAACAAGTCTTCTTCCAGCCTTCCTCGAGATTTGGGCGCACCGGTGAAGCGCTCAACGTTGCGGGCCACGTCCTTGTCAAGGGTGAGAAAACCAAGGTAGGATTGATACTTAGCTTGTGTTTGAAAACTATGGCTGATGTGCTTGATAGCTCTTCATGCCAACGTATCTGGTGATCTGCCGCAAACCTCTGGAAGGTTGAGTTAATTACCCAGCAGGCCAAGCTGCCTCTGCAGCCTGGATCTCCCTTGGCACCTCACCGACCCCCTTCGCAAATTTGAGCACGCTACGCCGGCATGGTGGACATGTAGGTCGGATTTACCGTACGATCAGTGGTACGTCTACTTGTTCCGATCCACTCCATCCATCGTCGGTAGAGTCGACTTGAACACGTGCAACGTTCTCCTCTCCCATGCCCTCCAAATCGACCCTCGTAACTCGAAACGCTAACCTCGCCAGCGTCCATTTTTCGTAGGACAAATAAGACAAGGTGCAACAACGCGACAACGACAGTGAGTACGCCTTGTCGTCCTCGTCCTCCTCACCTCCTCCCATCCTCACGCAGCATCCCAGCGCGACGATGACACGACGACTGATGACGCAACAACAACAACACGACGATGCATCAACACAACGCCATGCCATCATAACGCATCGACGCGTCGTCCCAGTGAGTTACGCCTTGTCGTCCTCGTCCTCTCCCTTCTCCCTCCCTCACGCAACGTCCCAGCGCGACGACGACAACACAACGAAGACTGACGACGCAACAACAACGTGACGATGCGTCGACACAACGGTGTGCCATCACGACACGACGACGTGTTCAGTTTATTTCCAAGCAACCGGCGTGTTGCCGCGCGCTCGATGAGTACTGAATGTCCACCATTGCCAAATTAGGTTTGCGATAGAAATTTTGTGTCCGTGCAGCGTGCACGATCACAAATGTCAACGACGCTGCCTTTGTTCTCGAATTTATCCTAACTTCAAACAATGATCGTGTCGATGCGTCAGACAAGCTTGTCAGCGGATGGCTACGGCTCCGGTTCCAGCGACAACGATGGCGACGAGGGGGGCAGTAGGGATGGTTTAGACGTGCTCAACGCGCCGGCCGCCGTTTCGTATTCGACACGGAGGCTCGTGGGCGGGCTGGGTTTAGTAGTATTGCACTGATTAGGTGTGTTCTGGTGGTTCCTTATTCTTTTTATCCTCGTCTTTTTGTCTTCTAAACCCACCCGTCATCAATGATAAACCCGAACACCTTAATGCTGACTTCTCATCGTAGTTACTCTCTCGGATAGACACCGCCTGCGCGCAGGTCCTCGCTCTCATCGTCGATGCAACCGATTGGAGCAAGTCCATGAGCGGACAGGAAGAGACGGACGTCCTGTCCACGTTCGTGTGCTTGTTCGGGATCGTAGCAGTCGTCCGGTCGGGGTTACTCGTGTGCCAACAGCCACATTCTGTTTCCTTTTCCTCGACGACTCAGGCGCCTAATGGAAACGTACGCTCATAACGACAATCCGAACAATCTATTCGACCAAGAGAGAGGAAGTCGGTGTGGGCGTGAACCCCAGACCATGTCGTGGTGACGCTCAAGTTGCAGACGCTGGTGTCGGATCACGATTGGGATTCACTTGCAAGCCACGGTGCCTTGAATTCGTCTTCAACGAGTCTCTACTATTGCTTTTTTGCTCTTGCTAGTATTCGTTTTGTCTTAGTTGTACTTCTTATCTCACCATCTCAATCCAATCCATTTTGAACTCCATGAGACCGCCAACCAAGTGAAGCTCGTAGTTGGCTAGGGCGGATCACTCTCGTATTTCGGGTGCCGAGGAAAATTAGAATGTAAACAACGTAAATTATTGCCGACGAAGTGCGGCCGTCCTTTCAGTCTATTACATATCAATAAATTCGAATTTCAGGCGGCACTTGGGAGTCGGGGACCTGAGGGGCTTGGCGCCGTTACGATTTAATTACTTAGTCGAAAACATTTACCCGCGCGGGCACAGTTCGGACGCATTTCTGAATGACTCGGAACTGTGCAAATTGAAAGGTACAGGGAATCTGATGCGGCATCGTTCCATTCATTGGCTTGGCTAGTTCTATCTCCGAAGTGGCCGTTTCAAACTGACTCTGTTTCTGAGCAGCCTCCGATCGGCGAGTCGGCTGACAGACTCCGTTGCTTACCCACGACTGACAGCGTGGTTCAAGTCGTATCATGTCGCTTACTGTTCAAACAGGTATACCGTAAATATCGAAGGTGCCTTTCTACTATAGCCACCACTTTTGCTGGGTGCTAACGTTGTGTCGGGCACTGGGCCATAGTACTTTCATGGTATGTCATGTATTATACTATGATCGCATTCAAGGCTTTCAACAGTACTATGATTTGTTGAATAAGCGTGCCATAGTTGCTGGAATGTGGCAATCCTAGTATGAACTATTCCGATATGATCCATAAAGGGGAGAATAATTCTCTGACTCCCACATGGCGTGCTAGATTTTCGATTATGCTATCACGATCGGTCCGTCGGAAGGATATTCAACGGTATAGGTATGCTTGATGTGGGGGAGGTCGTACGATGCAGTCTATGAGTGTTGGGCAGCCTGGAAATCTCTAACCGACGTTCGAACTCGCCGAGAACCTGGTCACCCTGGACCTACTACCCAGTGATATTGTTCCTCACTATATACTAAGGATACCACGATTACCGACATTCGTGGAACTTCGCAAGTCGCTCATACACACCTCCTCTTCGACGGTGTCTTCTATATCACATGCCAATCGGACGTGAGTTCCGTCGTCTACTATGTGTTATTATTAAGTTACGCCATAACAATCGATATCATGGTCCATAGTGACTCATCACGCGCCGATCCGAGTCACGAGTGTACATATGTGGCTTAATTAGAAGAGAGCCACACCCTCTTCGACGGTGTCTTCTATATCACATGCCAATCGGACGTGAGTTCCGTCGTCTACTATGTATGCGTTGTTGAGTTACGCCATAACACTCATCGATATCATGGTCCGTAGTGACTCATCACGCGCATCCGAGTCACGACTCACGAGTGTACATTTGTGGCTTAATTAGAGAGCTTTGATTGGAGGAAGCCTATCTGGAAAGCAACTTTGTACTAACTATTTTCGTAATTCTGATCGCTTATACAGGAAGTGCTTACGGTAACGTTACACGCTGCTTTGCTGCAAGTATACCGTGACATAAATACACACGCGGTCAGTGATTCGACGACCTTTGTACGTGTCGACCTGGAATGCACGAAAGACCTAGCTGTCCTCAGTGTGGGAAGCCCTTTAACGACGAGGTTCAGGTGCAGAGGCACCTCGACCAACCGCGCTCAAAATGTCACCAACAGCCCACCGCTTTTGCAGAAACAGCTGAATTACTTGCTCAATTTACTCGACAACCCCTCATTTCGCGTGCACAACACCCTCCCTTTGAAAGAAGACCTCGCCGTTCGGATGCCTTTCGGTCAAATCCAGAACCTTTCCGACACAGCAGTGTCGAGCCTATGTGCCAAGACGATCCAACAATCGACTATTATCCGGGGGCTGCCAAGATTATTCATCAGCGCGGTACTACATTCATGGACGCCTTTGACCAGGACACGTTCTCGGAAATACGCAATACCCAGAACTTGCATTACCCATTCGCCAACCGTCTTGAGTGGGAGCTGGCAGACTTCTTGGTAACATCCGACCTCAGCTTGGTCGCTATTGATCGTTTTCTGTCTTTATCTCTTGTGAGGCAGACTTTATTTGCGACCTCTAGCTACCCCCTTATTATCCCGTTTAGATCAAACAACTTCAACTCTCGTTCCGAACCGCCAAACAGCTGCGCGGATTGATCGAGATTCTGCCCAAAGCACCCGCATGGAAGTGCCAACACGTAGATGTTTCTCCTCACCGGACAAAAACGGTTGCGAGGCTGTTCTATCGAGATACGATGGAATGTCTACAAACTCTTCTTCACAACCCCGTCTTTACAAATTCCATCGACTTTAGCCCGTATCGCGCCTTTACCACTGCCCAGCGATCAGTCAGAGTGTACAGCGAGTGGATGTCCGGCGATGTTGCCTGGGGAATGCAATTGAGTATTTCCTTAAAAATGTGATACTAAATCTCATATTATTTCAAACAGAACCAGATTGAGGCTGACGGAGCCTGTGTGCTGGGCGTCATACTCTCGTCTGACAAAACTAACGTTACCAATCAGAGTGGTGGCAAGGTTTCTCACCCCCTTCTTATGTCGCTCGCAAACATCCACTCAGAAGTCCGAACCAAAGCGTCTCACCACGCATTTCTGCCCGTGGCGTTTCTCCCGGTCGTGGAATTCATCCACAATAATCCGCGAATGAAGAGCCTTCTCTCCGATCGATTATACCACCAATGTCTTGATATCGTCGTGGAACCGCTGAAGATAGGTGCTCGGATTGGCGTGATGTTGTCGGATCCAGTTGGAAACAGCCGGTATTGTTTCACCCTTCTGGCTAGCTGTATCGTTGACTTGCCAGAGGCCTGCTTGGTTGCGTGTGTCCGAGGGAAGACCTCTCCAGTGACACTCGCTGACTATACCCAGTTTGGCGATCGCCACCGTCATCAACCCCGAACCAAGGCGATTACCCTCAACCATCTTGAATCGATCGACACTGATCCCAACGATTTGGCGGCCTACTTTGAAGCTTGTGCAGAGCACCGCCTTAACGGCGTAGCTCTGCCGTTCTGGAGGAATTGGCCGCTTGCCAATCCTGCTCATTTTCTTACCCCCGAAATCTTGCACACCTTCTTCCGATTTAGCTACGACCATGATCTTACATGGTGTATCCATGCTGTCGGCCCTGCAGAGATTGACTTCCGTTTTGCCATCCTCCAGCCCATAACGAACCACCAACACTTCGCAACTGGCGTCACGAAGTTGAAACAAGTCACTGGAAGAACTCAGCGTGACATTCAACGCTATCTGGTCGCCGTGATCGCTGGCGCTGTCCCAGCGGGTGTCGTACGAGCAATTCGCTCACTAGCGGACTTCCGATACCTCGCACAGTCGCGTATTATTGATGACGACCAATGTCACAAAGTATCGGCTGCGCTGGAAGAGTTCCACGACCACAAACAGAGTATTACTGACACTGGCGCTCGTCGTGGGGTGAAGGGCCGAATCATCGAGCATTGGCAGATACCGAAACTGGAGCTCATGCAGAACGTTGCTCCCAGCATCTCCCTCGCCGGTCCTCCCGCCCAATGGACTGCGGATCCGACGGAACGAGCGCATATTGATGTTGTCAAGGATCCAGCTACTGCTACGAACAACACTGATTTCGAATCTCAAATATGTCGCTATCTCGATCGTCGCGAAAAATGTCGCAAGTTTTCACACGCGCTACATCTTCGCAGGAACGAGACGAACGACGCTCAAATAGACTCGGAAGATGATGCCAAGTCAAGTGATGGTGCCGGGTCAGACGATGAGTGGATACCTGATGGAGCCCCTCGTCGTATCAAGGACTATTTTGCATGTTGTGTCAATCCCTCCATGGTGACTCCTCCCCGTTCATTCATTTCCGGCCCCGTCGCCTTTCGTCTTGGGTTCAACCCGGTTATTGGGAGTATGGAAATCTCCGACGTTGCGGACAAGTACGGCATCCCGGACCTCCGCCATGCCCTAGTGCACTACTTTTACCGTGAAGATCATGACCACCCCCTCACAGTGGGAGGTCAGAGATACCATCGTGCCGACGAGCCGCTTCCTTTCACGCGGTTGCAGATTTGGTATAAAGTCCGCCTGCAACAAAAGGCATACCACAACCCAGATACTGTTCTTCCGGCTCAAACGTTAAACGCTTCTCCTCCGGCCACAGGATGGCCGAAGGGGCGGTATGACTCAGTTTTTGTCAATGTCGACGAAAATATGAAATGGCCTCATAGCGGACTCCCAGGTTTTACTTAATTTCTTGATTAATTTGAATGACTAAACTCACAACCACTAAACAGGTCATATTCTCTGTGAAATGCGACTCATTTTCCGGCCCATTGCTCCAAGAGGATTGAAAAGTGCTTGGTGGAGCACCAAATTTCTTGTATACGTCATGAGGTTTGATATTGTCCCGGTGCATGGCCTGAATCTCGATGAAGTAACCGGGATGCATGTCATGAAGCGTTCTGTCAGAGCAAGTGGGACTCCGATGGGTGATGTGATTCCACTCTCTCAACTACGAGGATTAGCACCGCTAGTTCCAAAGTTTGGTCGTAAGGCTGACTCGCATCTTTCCGCAAAAACATCGTCATACTATTCGAACACTTTCTTCCTCAACCACTTTTTTGACAAGGAGCTATATTATGCGCTACGTTGTAGCACAATTTAGAATTACCATATATAGATTTTTTTCAGGAGGGGGGGCTAGGAGCTGACACGCATTTCCTACTGGCTCCACTCCCACTAGTCACTAGTGGAAGATACACAAGTAATGCTACTTCCCTCTACTAGTGGTGTCATACACTCCTTTTTCCATATCATCATATTGATAACAACCTTGCACCTGTCCAACTTGGGAGATTCTCAATTACGGCGGTGGCACCAGCGCCAGCTACGCTGATAGTCGCAGCCGTCATGATAGGCGGACCCACCCAAATTTCAAAGTCCTACCTCCGACTCCTCCGTCGGACACCAACACCACTGGCAAGGCTGGTCATAATGACCTCGTGGGCTCAATTGCCAGCGTGAAACACAAAGATGGCTCTCATCAGAATGGCGACGACTACCTAGATGTTGGTGCGACACTTCGACTACCGTCTAACTGCATTGCATCGAGATAACTTATCTACCAATAGCGAAATGCAACAAGATAGTTTCCCAAGTTCAAGACCTAGTCCAGCCCGGACGCAATTTGGTAAGTAGGGTTCACTGCTTACATGCCTTTCTTGGCTGATTGAAGTGATAGAGATTCGATAGGATAAACCCTCGAGAGCACACATACAAGCCACCCGCCATATCCGCCAGCGGACAACGACTGATCGCCATCGCTAGTAAAGCACACGTCGCCCACCTCTCCAACCTGAAGTCCGGGTTCACCAAGTTTGTGTCTCCGAAGGTCCTCACCTGTC
>JBBPOJ010000089.1:11167-46242 GCA_038091395.1 Leccinum rimulosum
TGTGATTTCCCGGATCAAACTAGGTACACCTATATCTTATCTGTCAAACGCACGACGCCTCACCATGATGCAGATCCACTTGTATCGAATTCCCGGCCATCCTCGTCCTCGACACCCCTCGCATTCCATTAGCCCTCCTCTCTTCAAACCTACTGTCCGTCCACATTTTCTCTCGTAGCCGAACTCGAAGTTTCGCCTTCAAATCGCGTTTACAGACGTGAGAACAAAGCCCTTGAACCTGCCCTTGTTGAACGCGCTATTGTTTCTTTCACTGGCGAATGGATGGCAACGATCGACAGGCGGGAAGGTGACGAGTCATTCCGTGGCGAGATGTACCTCAAATTCTGGTACTGGGTAAAAAAAAAACGGCGTTTTGGATATTGAATACGAGGATCGATCGATCGCATGGGTTGGCCAAAGTCACTTCGTTGTCATTCGTCCGGAAGTGGGGGATGTGCAGGTCGTAACCACGGGGGAGGACGGGAACGTGAAGACATGGCGAATACGCAGGACGAGGGACAAGAAAGGGCGTTTCTTGCCGATCCGCCGAGATCGCGAGTCGAACCCTGATTTACGATTTACGATTTATGATGGCAGTTTCATGGACGTCGAGATCAAGTTTCAATCTCAGATCTGATATCCCTAGACACATATCGTGGTCGCGCGATGGATCTGTAACGGCTGTGCCAGTCGGCGGATCCGTCGTGCTCTATGATCCTGATACCAACGCTGTCTGGCAAGTGTTCATTATACAAGAGTGCCGTCAACCACGTGAAGCCCACTTCATTGGCAAAAGGTACTTGGCTGTCGTGGGAGGGGTAGACTTGGCCGTTTGGGACGTCGTTTCTCAGTCAGGTGCCCATTTATCCCCACCATCGTCATGACATGCTATTGACGATTTATGGTCCTAGTAACCTGGCATCAAAGAAACTGATATCGTTGTAGCATGATTATCTCGCATCCTCACCATGATACCTTCATCACGATTCATTTCAAGGTCATAGACTCAACGTCGTCAACGATCACACTTTTCCGCATCGCTTCTCCCACCCCACTCATGGAACACACCTTTCCATTCGGCATTCCTAAGATCGCCTGGTTTTACCAATCGCCATCGAAGCTTTCCACCGACTTCTCTCTAGTCGCTCTAACGCACAAATATAGCGTCGTAGTCATGGGCAACGACGTTGTTCTCCCTCAAGACCCTGGAGCGTCCGCCAAGTCGCTTCAGAAACGCCCCACCGCTCCACAAAGATCGTTGATCGAAGAAATGTTTGGCGTTTCTGCCATCACTCCCCTGACAAACCCAGACGTCCAGACTCGGGAAGCAGCGATGGATCTGGAATCGGAAGGGGGCGTTTCTGTGCCTTGGAGAAGTAGTGACATGACCGGCTTCTTCGATGCGCCTTCGCCTCTTATGCCGCCTATAGAGACGTTCTTCGAGCCTCTGATTGATTGATTTTTGAGACTGCGGGCTACGGACGACGAGACTCTTGTGGCACAAACAGAGGACGGGGTGGCCGAAGCGGACGAAGATATGCAAGCCGAGGCCGAGCTTGTGGTTCCATCGGTGGTGGTGTCCAGCGAAGCAGTTCTCGGTGTGTTCGTCCCATTGTTCAAAGAAATGGCAGGTGTGTCTGTTCGATGATCGCTACTTCACGTCGTGTTTCTCAACCCGGGTACCACCGAAAACTGTCAACGGGTCAACCCATTTCACGCGTTCTCAGAATCAGAAGAAAAAATCCATTCGGATATCCAACTCCTCTTACCGGACCGATCCATGCCTTTGATCACCGCTACCACCAAAAGTGGTCGAAAACGCAACAGAGCGTCCCTCGGTTGAAAACATTTTCAATCACGGTGTCGGTGGAGGCCAATGCACCGCCGCCCGAGGTCTTCCGCCAGCCTTCAGCCGAGCGTTCCCGCGGCCCAGACGATGAGCGGTATTGCCACTGCAACCAAGTGTCGTTTGGAACAGTGGGCGTCGCTCTCGCTGAAATTTGAACGGACGCTTACTCTGTTGCAGATGATCGCGTGCGACTACGAGGGGGGTTGCAGGTTAGAATGGGCGAGTCGTCTTTTACCGTTACTGCGACGGTTGTATTGACAGTCATCCTAACTTCTTCTAGGACATATACGCGTCCAGCATCGCGCACAACTTGCTCGTCTACCACCTCGCACGCTTCGCCAGCGCAGCCCGCATCATGGACTTTAGCGCAAAGGACCTCTGTCTCCTAGATCCGGAGCGCACCCGCTTCATCCTCTCCGCGTTCATCAACTTTGACAAGTTCGCAGAGCAATGCAGCCCCTTCGTCGCCACCTTATGCGACCAGTCCACCGCCATCACCGAGGAGAGGGAGCATTTCCTTGATGCTGAAAGGCCCACCATGACCTCTTCTTATTCTTCCAATTCTCTTGCTTGCTCTTGCTCCCCCGCCCACCCCTGGTGGCAGGATAGACCACAACGCCTCTCCATACTACATGGAGGTCGTCTCCATTCTCAGAAACACTTTCAAGCTCTCCCCTTTCCGCTGCAACCAGCTAGAGTGTATCATTGCCACTCTCGATAGCAAGGACGTATTTTATCTCGCCCCAACAGGAGGTAGTAAATCTCTTTGCTTCCAGCTGCCCGCTCTCTGCATCACGGGAAAACCCCAAGGAACCACCTTTGTCATCTCCCCCCTCATCTCGCTCATCCCAGACCAGGTCGCAGCACTCCGCAAAAAGGGCGTACCCGCTTTCCCTCTCACCTGTGCCGCAGAGGAGAACGAAGTCCGCCAAGCCATGCGAATGATGAGAAGAAGCAACATCGAGGAGAAACAAAAGTTGGTTTATTCCTCCCCGGAAAGATTCCAAAAGAGTGACGCCCTCAAGGACGTCGTCGATCAGCTCTACGCCGAGAAGCAGCTCGCCAGGTTCGTAATCGACGAGGCTCACGTCATCGGAAGCTGGGGGAGGGGTTTCCGTGCTTCTGTAGGCTTCCTTTCCCATCACACCTTCCGCTGACCCTGACTTGATCACTAAGTATGCAGAGTTGAACGTGCTCCGCCCATCGCCTCGTCACGCTTCAGCACAAGCTTGACGCCCTCAAGTAAGCTCATCCCCACCCTCTGGCCCCCTCATCCTGATAACTCCCAGTGCACAGCGCGCAAAAGACGAGCCAAAGTGCGAACGGCTCCGCGCCAAAAACTCAGCCATAACAGCCCATCCGATGGCCACAAAGGAGACAACACAGGCAGTCGTAAAGGACATCGAGGCACCCATGGTCGAAAAATTAAACCTAGTACTCAAAAAGGAAAACATAAACTCGGAGACACCGCTCACCCTCGACAGCATTCAGCGCACCAGGAGCAGGATCCTACGTAGCCCAGACAGAATCAGGCGAAACATCTCCACGATGACAACCACAGCAATTGAGGACCAGAAATCGTTTGCAATGCACGAGGCAAATGCCAGAGACCTCCAGGCAAAGATCGCAGTCCTCACCAACATCGAAAAGGTATCCTCCTTCTTTCTCACCCCTTCCCTTGCCTCAATCCACCCCAAAGTCCGTACGCGGTTGCATAGAACAACTGCAGACGATCGAGAAAGAAACATGGCTCCTAGAGAGCTCACAAAAGGAACTCGCAGACGTCAAAGACAGCCTCGAATACAAAAAGATCGAACGCACGGAACTCCAAATGAAAAGGAGGCATGTCCTCCCCCTCCTCGTCACCCTTGGTTCCCTTCACTCATCCACTCCATCTTAGCGAGTGCACAGGCAGCTTTCGAATGCCCAAGAAAAGCTCGATCGTGCACCACAGAGGCATGCGGAAGACAAGCGTCTCGCAAGCCAGCATACAATCGAACGACTTCAACGTGAATACGAGCAAATGGACATTGAACGACGCGACAACGACAAACTAGTAGAAGATCTCCGAAAAGAAGCCGACGACGTCGAAGCAAAGGTAACCCTTACATCTCTCGTCCGTCCCGCTCCTCTCACCCACCCCTCGGGTGACCGGACATCTCAAAAAGAGCGAGGCTGAACTCAAAGAACTCCTTGCCGTATTGGAAGCTTCGGCACGAAACTGGTAACTTTCTCTCTTGAGCCTATCTCCTTGGCTGATGACCAATCTTCAGAGTCTAGAGGTGTACATGGAGATGAGCGTCACCGCCGACTAGCCGAGTTGATTCGTTCACTGTATTATACCGTCGCTCATGTTGTTCTTGACCTTCCCTTTTGTGTCATCTTGGCCTTGCATTCCCGACAGTACCATTTTGTCTTCTTGCTCGGCACTTCCGCAAGTCCAGTACATCCAAAGTGAAACCAGTATGAGGTAGAGAAGGGTATGGGTCGTTAAGAGATGCGAGCGCGTTAGGCTGGACTGGCTCGTGGAGGACGTATGGTGTGATGGAGGCACCCTTGTTCTATACAAGCGGTGTACACGGCGGTGACAAAGTTTGAAGATGGCCGTACGAGCTGTTCGTTGCTCACCGAGAGACCCCAGTGAGAGTGCTTTATCTCTGCGATCGGCATTGTTCGGGAACCATTAGTGGTCGTTTCAGGGATCAAGTCGCGGTCACGTGATCGTCCCATTCATTCTCTTTACTTGCTCTCTGTGTCGCTTCATCGAATCCTGTTGACGGATGGCGAAGAGCGATCTCACGTTGGCATGATCCCAACGTGGGGACCGCATGGCAGCGCAAAAGCGCAGGCGAGTGCCTGAAAAGGCTTCGTGTACCCGCACCACCTGTGTGGGATTCCCCCCCTTTTCTCTCTCTCTTATTCTCTCATTCGAGCAGGAAGCCTCCCTCCTCCCCACTCGTGTACCCCACTGGGCGACCAATCTATCCGGGGTCGCGCGGGCTTAAGATTGGTAGCTGAACTCTAAACGGACTCGGATGGGCAGCGGTCGGGGTAGCGGCAAGCCCCCTGATGAGAGCTTTCGCAGGCTCGAAACCGCTACCCACTGCTCCCTTGCCTGCCCCTACTCGTACTGTACATCGCATGCCCGATGGCCCGACCCCGATCCTCGGAGAGGAGTGTCCCGACGGACGAGTAAGCAGGCATGACGTCTCTCTTCGCACACAGACAAAGGACTATGGCCTTCGGCTATAGTCCGGCACACTCACCGACTTCGAAGCATGGCAGAGTCTACGAAGAAGGTAAACGAATAAAAAGTGTTGGTCGATCGATGACTTCTCATTTCAACAGTTCTCTTCCAAGTTCAAGCCTGCCCGGTCCGGACCGATCCCGTCTCCCGCTCACTCCACTCCGGCGTCGATGCCAATGGATCTCTCCTCTTCCTCTTCCCCGTCATCCCATGTTCGCTTCCCCACCAAAACGCTCCTCCACCGACCTACCCGAACGCACACACCCCGCCCCACCCAAGCGCTTCAAGCCCAATTGTCACACCCGTCCCCGACCACGTCCCTTACAAGTCCCCGCTCGAAAGAGCGGTAGTAGCAAGCTCTCTGGACAGAAGAGAGACATCCAGCGAGGTGGATTCACTCAACCTCGGTTCAGACTCTAAGCTTCCCACTGACCATTTCAAGTCTATCCGCAAAGCCCTTCCTTCCTATGTCCCCGTCCCCCTTCCCCGTCCTTCCCCGCACCGCAAGTCATCCCCGCCCACCCAATCCTCAGACAACCCCGATTTCTGCTTGGTCGGTGTCCTTCATCCTTCTCCCCTTCATCCTCTCTCATCCCCAGAAATCTATCGACCAACTCAAATCCCTGCTCGCTTCTCACCTCAGATATGATGCCATCTTTAGCCAAATCATCAAAAATCAAAGGCTGAAGACATCATCCAAGTATCCCGCTTCGTGTCCGTCTTTCGACTTCCTCCTCTTGCTTCCCCCTCATTTCCCTTCTAGATCTTCGATAGATGACAGAATCAACGCCATCAAACTATGCATCGCGTCCCTAGAAGACCTAGAGCAGCCTTGTTCCGTCCTTCCTCCCCCTTTCACCATCCCCTTTGAACAAGGTCCCCCCTCCGACCCCATCCACCACCATGTACGCGGTAGTCCGCCTCCCCCTCCATGTCTGTCTCAGATTCCTCCAACTCCACCCTCGACACCGTCGCCGCCACAAATGTCGCTTCCAACCCACCCCAGGACCATCCCATGTCCATCGACTCCCCAGAAACCATCGACCTCGATCTCTATGACATGTCCTCCAGACCCGACGTCCCATCATGGCGCTCACCGGAAGTGCGAACAAGGACGCCATACCAGACATCAAGCACAATCTTTCCATGCGTAATCCTATCTGCCTTGCCCAATTCTTCAATCGCCCTAATCTGCACTATTCCGTCCGCAAGAAACCCGCACTGAAGAAGGATCTCGTACAGCAAATCGCCGGGTTCATCAAGACACATCACCCCAACGATACCGGAATCATATATGCGCTGTCGAGAGTCGAATCAGAGGAAATGGCGCAGAGACTGAGGGAAGAGTGGGGCATAGAGGCCCGACTGGAGTATTGAACGGTAAGATCAACCAAGACGATTGGATGGCTGGGACATGCAAGGTCATCGTGGCAACGGCGCGTATCAGGTCACTGCAGCGTTGCATCGCTCCCGCTCATCCCCCGTATAGATCGCGTTTGGAATGGGCATCGATAAACCAGATAGTACGCATCCTGTTCTCTTTTATTCGCACTAACCTCGATATCTCCACAGTCCGATTCGTCATTCACGCTACGTTGTCAAAAGATATGGATGGGCAACGCGTCGCTGCTTCAGACCAGTCGAACTGACAGACATTTTAGGTATAATTAGGAAACGAGACGGGCTGGCCGAAACGGTCGATCCTCTGATTGCTGTACGCGCGTTTGTTTACTCCAGGGCATACTAGTTTCTTAGTGTTGCAACGAATCCGACCGTCGCCGCGTGTTCATCCTTCTCCACTTTGACGAAGAGTTCAAGCCCGAGGACTGCCACAATCAATGCGACAACTGTCACCGCCCTAGCACGCACATCTGGCAGCGTGATTTCACTGCCATCGCTTAGCAAGTCATTCAGTTGTTGAAAGAGATGATGGCCGTGAATAGTCATGGCGTGACCCCGGTTCAGCTCAAGGACGCGTTAAAGAGCAAGAGCAGCAAGACCGTCCAGCTATACAAGGGGCTCTCCTTGCACGCTTGCGGTAAAGCACTCGGCAACCCCACCGTCGAGCGTATCTTTAGCCACCTCGCCTCCGAGGGGATGCTCCCGATCTATCGACAATCGTCTAGCAGCGGCTATTCCAATACTTATGTCCAGGTAACTCATTTTTCAACATATATGCATGTATGCGTCCTCTGTTGACGTGGTGGCCAGCTCGGCAGTGCGGCGGCGGATTATCTGGACAGAGACAAATGCTTGGTGCTGTCCTGGAAAGAAAGGGAAGAAGATAATCCTACCAAAAGGCGATGAACACGAGGACCATGGCCTTACAAAGCGTAATACCGGCCACGGGTGCGCCCCCGAGGATGAGCCTGCCGCGAGGCTGGATGCGTTGAGGGCGACTAGAGTCAATGTGGGTGTTTATTGGCGTTATCGTCGTACTACAGATCACGAATAAGTTTGAAAAATCCCTAGAGGCCATATCATACCCTCCTGCTGCTGGCTTTGACCGATCCGAAAGATACGTGGTGTCGACGGCAGCGCGTCGGTGTTTTGCATGTGTCACAGACGAAGAAGAGTTTCGAATGTCCCGCTATTGTCTTGCTGTTGTCTGTACGTTGCACCGTTGTAGTACTAGGACGCCAATACACTTTGTTTTACTATTATGCATACCTAGTTTGCACATCCCAGTTACTAGGCCCTCTTCAATTCATCGACAACGCAAATGTTCTTCGGCGACAGCGTGCACGTGCAGGTCCACCTCTCAAACCTTCTCTCTGACAACCCAAGTCACAGTGCTAGCCAACACTCGCCATCGCTTACCAGTTCACCGACCTCTGGCTTTTCAAAGCCCGACGTTGACTACAATCAGTTCCATGCAAAGTACGCCCGGGCCAACCTCACCTCCACTGTCGCCATGTCCGTCGACGGCCGTCGCATCGGCATAGGTACTGCGTCCACCGAGAAGACTACTCGTTCAGTGCTACTTCGACGTCACCCAGTAACTTGAGTCCTGCAATCCAGATATCTGGAGATGCGACCTCGCAGTACTCTGGAAAAGACCTCCTCTACCCCGGCAAAACGACCCAGGTACCTCAGCTGATCCTCGACGACGACTACATCTATCGCTGTCAAGGCCCATCGTCGTCTCGCAGCGGTCACCGTTGCCGACCGCGTTGCAAAAGGAGCGGGGCGAGATCGTCAGCTCAGTGGTTTCGGTCCATCCGAACAGCCGAGGAGAAAGTGAGCATCGCACAGATCGCCGACGAAATGGTGAGGTGGCCCGAGTTGCTCTTTCTCGCACACCAACTCACGTTCATGTTCGGTTCGATAGGTGGATCGCCACATTCACCTCCTCGATCAAGCTATCAAAGAACAAGAGGTCGCTATATCCCTTGGCGTTCGTCCCACATGCGTTGAGCATAGTCCCGTACCGTCGCTTTCTCCCGAACCGGAGCTGTACCTCGAAGAGCCACCCGCCCTCGAGCTCCCCCCACCGCCACCAAAAATATCCAAGTACATACCTCAGTTGTCCTCGTCCGCGTCACGCCCCACCCTCACCTACATTGCCCTCGTCGCGCCCAAGCCACCCGCCATATCCGCCAGCGGACAACGACTGATCGCCATCGCTAGTAAAGCACACGTCGCCCACCTCTCCAACCTGAAGTCCGGGTTCACCAAGTTTGTGTCTCCGAAGGTCCTCACCTGTCTCGCCGCGCACCCGTTCGAGGACTATTTTGCAATCGGCGACGCCAAGGGTGTCGTGCGACTGTGGTACTGTCTCGATCCCAAGGTGGTCGGCGTAAAAAAGAAGTCGCAGACGTCGACGCTTCATTGGCACGCACACGGCGTTTCGTCCGTCGCTTTTACCACCAACGGCGTGTATTTGCTGAGCGGTGGTGAAGAGTCCCTCCGTGGTCATATGGCAGCTGCATTCCGGCAAACACGAATTCGTCCCTCGAGTTGGCTCTCCGATAAGAAATATTGTCGTCTCAGCAGAGGAAGAGTATCTTTTGGGTCTTGCCGACGCCAGCTACGTGCTTGTGATTTCCCGGATCAAACTAGGTACACCTATATCTTATCTGTCAAACGCACGACGCCTCACCATGATGCAGATCCACTTGTATCGAATTCCCGGCCATCCTCGTCCTCGACACCCCTCGCATTCCATTAGCCCTCCTCTCTTCAAACCTACTGTCCGTCCACATTTTCTCTCATAGCCGAACTCAAAGTTTCGCCTTCAAATCGCGTTTCCAGACGTGAGGACAAAGCCCTTGACCCGCCGTTGGAATCTATCACGTGTTCTGCTTATTTAATCAATTTGGACACACAAAAACGATTCGGTTCGGCTAAATTTTCTTGTCCGGTTTTCCATCAATGTCACGGAAGAAGCGGACCGCATCCGAGTCGCAAGTTGATGTTGACACCAACAGTCAATTCGAGCAACATTCTCCGCAGCGACCCAAGAGGTCTGGGGCTGGCAAAGGCGGAGTTACTCTGCAACTTGAAAGATGCGCTGATGCTATCACTCGCCCCATTCCAAAGAGGCTTCGTACGACCGTGCCTGTAGACGAACCGGTCAACCAGTTGGCTCCGGCTTCTCCGAAGAAGGGGCGCCGTCGAAAGAGGACACCCAAACGAAAGCGTGACTCTGACGGGAAGCTAATGGTGAGTTTTGACGATTTATAGCGAGTCTGTGCTGAACCTAGTTAGCAACCGGTTGCCACAACGGTCACAACGCCAACAAAATTTGCCATAAAGCCTAAGTTCCATCCAAGTGGTCCATCGTCCCGCTATGGATTTAGGGCTTCTCCGGACTTGGAGAGCAGCGAGGAGGAGGATGACAGAAACGCGTCAGTCGTACAGGTTTTTATGTTTGATTATCTGACAGCAAAATAGGTCGCCTTTTCGCCTTCCACTGGAAGCAGGTCGCGAACTAGACGTAGACGACCATACCCTCGATGTATGGAGCAAGGCATTAGGTGGGTCCGCGTTAACGGTTTTGGACGTCCAATTGATATCGTTACAGCGCTGGCTAGCGGTAAAGCCGGTGATGATGAGGCATCTGAGTCAGATTCTTCGGGTTCAGCTGAGCATGAGAGCGAAGCTGAAAATCGCTCCGCTGAAACTGAACAGTCCTTCGATGAGGAAGACAGCCATTTCGGCGATGCAGCACATCGATCCCGTGTTAAAGACCACGTTTCCAACAGCGACCAAGATCACGGGCCCGGCGGTGATGAAGACCATGATTCCGGTGTTGACAAGGACCATAATCCTAGCGATGACGAAAACCACGATTCCGCTGGTGATGAAGACCGTGATCCCACCAGAGACACCACGAATGATCACAGAAGAACCAAACCAGTCTCAGCACCTTCGAGCCACGCCCATCATCGTTTTGCCAACCAACGACCTCGCTCAGAACATCCTCACTCTCCTCACGCATCACGCTCGAAACACGTTCAACATCGCGGCTCACATGGGGAGCAAGCGGCGCGGTTGCGAGGTAAGCTAAAGTTTTGGATTATGAAGTTTTATTAACATTGTAGCAGACGCTCGTGGCAGAAGACACGAAAGCCCAAGGCCTGGTGGAGATCGTTCGCAGCGCAGACGGTTGGAACCAGAGGCGACTGAACGTGAGTTCTTGTTCCATCCTTCGTAAAGCATCACGTTGATGTTATAGTAGAGGGCCGCGGAAGGCCTAGCGAACATCGTTCGCACCGTAAACAGTTGGAACCGGAGGCGACTGAAGGCAAGTGTTCTTTTCATCTTTCGCAAGGCATTATTAATGTAGTAGACAAAGACTCACGCACACGGCGCGAGCAGTCAAAGGGCCGGCCTCGTCGGGATGCTGGACGGGACGGGATGGATATTGATTATGATGTACTCGCCCGCCATCAACAGCGGAATAGAAATCCTCGGCCGCCTTCGCAACGCGACCTTGAACGTCATCGGGGCCATCGGGACCGTCGGGACCGTCGAGACCGTCGGGACCGTCGGGACTCTCGGTCTACAAGGGCTGAAGATGATGATGAAGATGTGGTTCACCGGTCCCGCAACAAGAAGGCAGAGAAAAGAGCATTCTGGCCCAACAGTTGGAAGGATTTGATTGACCATGCGAAGGTTGAGTGGCGCGTATATCTGGCGAGCCGTGACGCGTTTCCAAACCACATTCATGCCAAGCGTGAACTGATCCCTGACATCGTGCATCAGTGTGTGCAAAAATACAAGCAGGCGAAAGTTCCTCTTCAAGATGGTATGCTGCCTCGTTACGAGGAACAGCTCTATATCCTTGTAGGTCTTCCGGGTCTTCCGGTATAATGTATTCCGTCCATACTTACCGTACTAGATCTACCAGGACTGTTCTACTTTTCGCTCGGAGATCAAGAAGATTTGTGTCCGAAAGGTTGTTGCTCTGTACAACCTCCAACCTGCTTCAAACCTTGGAGAAAATCAATCCATCCAGTGGGTAAGAAACCGGGCATCGGAGCTCATTGAAGGCGCGAAATTTCTCCGTGGTAACAAACAGGTAAGTCGTGAGTGCTCGTGAATGATATATCAACTTTATTACTCGTGTTACAGGGTAAAGAATACAACTTTGCACATAAGGCATTGTATGCCATCGCAGTGGATGCTTTCTATGGAACCAGCCTAAAGCTTCTGGGCCGGACACCGGAATTTAAGAATAACTTACCTATAGCAGCAGTTGCTCTTGTTGCTGCCGGGGTAAGTTTGTTTGTTCGTGATTTAACTGTACTGACCATGACATCTGGGTGGCAGATCAAGTCGGTTCTTTTGTCACTCAAGCAGAGTGGCAAGATTCACAATCTGGAGGTTTATGTTGAGCCTATCAACCAGAAGGTGTATGAGAGGTTTTATAGCATGATCTTAGAGGTGGCTGACCATCCGGAGTCTGGACCCCAACTTGATGATCAGTTGGAGAGGTGGGGCTGTCGTGCTGTGTGAGTACTGTTGCCAAGTTTATGTTTGAAACTAATGAATGTTCGTTAGTCGAGGCATTGTTCCCATTGCCAGCCAGCTCACTGCTGGTGATGAGACTGAGTATGCACTTGCCCCAATGGGCTCTTAGTGTATAATGTATAATGTAGTTCTACTTCAAGTTGAGCTAATGATGTATATATCCATGAGACATTTTATACCAGTGGTTCCTTCATGCATGGCATTGGAATTGTGGCTCTTACAAGTATGTAATAATAATACATGTCTGGCTACACTACAGATCTATTTAGATTTATATTCTACACAGATAGATAAATGTGCAGATCTGTAGAACTCTGTACAGAGTCTGTACAGAATTTGATGGCTGTATAGTCACCAAAATGAATACAGCTATGGAATTTTGTACAGAGTGTCACAGATCTGCACAGACTCTGTATGGATGTGTACAGATCATGACCTGACTGTAAGGCTGTGATATGTACATACCTGTGACAACACTGTGCAGTGCTGCACAATGGGGGTCTGATTTGCTGATGCACCTCGACGTTGACAGCCAAGCTTGCTCCACACGAACGATCCAGGGTGGTGTACCGATGACTTGTCAAACGTGAGCACGGTTATGGGATGACCGGAATAATGAAGACGTACTCTTGACGATGTTCTCTGGTTCGAGTGCAACGGTCAACAATTCACTACACTGCCCCGCAAGCTGTGCGATGGCTTCGCGAACAGCCTCCCAGAAGGATCCACCGGGCCAGAGGTCTTTTGCAGCGGTCAACATGGCCGTTTGCTTCGCATGCGAGAGTACCACTCCTACACCTCTTCCAACTCAGTCACGCCTGGGTCAACTCGGTCTTCTCTTCCGCGACCTCTTTATCGAGCATGGCCATTTCCAGCTGCTCCTGAGCATCGAGAGCTGAGCGAGCTGGTGTGCTTCAGTCAATTCGCGCCTGGTGGCGATGAGCTCTGTTTGGAGTTGATTAAGTGGGCCCTGAAATTTGAGGCGAAGGACCACGAAAGATTCTGCTTCAGACAGACGCATTTCGTTTCGAGTTCACGGATGTGGCGTGCATCATCTTCTCGCTTTACTTCGAGGAATCGAAGTTCTTGAGCCTCAGCATCGCTGTGTTATCGAGTGAGTAGGAATGGTATGAGATCAAGACGATACATACAGTAGTAACCGGTGAGGATAGCTGTGCGCTTGTCGATGAAGATAATGGTGCGATCTGAGTGGGAGGTGCCAAGAACGCAAGTTCCGGAATGGGGGACTGCTAGAAGAGGTTGGGGATGGATTTGAGGGGATGCGGTTACGGCTGTTTTAGGGACGGTGATGTTGGTCTCACGTGAGGCAGATGGGGACGGTGGTGGGAGGGACGGGGCTGCAAGACGTGCAGCGGGTAGGAAAGGGCTAGGAAGTGCAGCATCGATGGTTGACGAGGAAAGGACTCGGACTTGCGTGGTTGTAGAGTGAAAGCGAGGGATCCGTTTCACGGCGGAAGAGGGAGCCGAGATATATGTGGACTTGAGCTGCCAGGGGGTGAGAGCATGGACGTCCCCCTACGGCAGAACTTTGACCGGGCTCGACGAGCGGGAGGAAGAGGTCGCGCGCTCACGATGGTCGCGGAGCGCACGGGGACAGGCCGCCACTAGTCCGGTGCTGCTGATGGCCCGTGACGAAACGCTGAAAGCGCTAACAGTACTGGCTGAACACCTGAGTGTGAAAGAGGCATACAGTAGGAAAACAAACATACGGAAGCCTTTCGGAAGAACTGTTCGATGGTGTTGATGATGACGTTGTTCGTCGTCATCATCATGGTGGTGGTGGCACGCTGGAACACCACTTTTGCGCTTCGAACGTTATTTGGCCTGCGTACCAGCTTGACTTCTGTAATGTTATCATGCTCCTGTCTCGACACGATTGCGGAGAAGGCTGGGACAGGGCAGCAAGACGATCAATAGCCCGTCAGTGTTGCCATGATCGGAAGCCTACCGTTGGGATCAGTGCGTGGAGTGCCGACGAAACCTGATTTAACGTCGAGCTAGGCACCGCTCACTGCTTCCCCTCGTCCACAGAGATGGGATAAGACAAGATGTCGACATCCAAGCCATCTCTCGCGTTGCCAACCATTGGTGGTGACAGCTTTTGAGAAGCAGCACTCGTGCCTCCACCGACCGATGACTCGGCCGACACGTCTTGCATCCCCGCATCTTGCTCATGACTAACAACCATAGTTGCGTCTTGCGACATGAATTCATCAACTTCTTTTGCACCGCCCAAGTTCAGTCTCGACTGCTGCGCGTGACCACCAGCTCCCAAACCATTCCTGTCCAGATCATCCGTGACCTCCAAACGTCTGACGGGGCCGGCCACAACCGGAAAGCTAGTCTTCTTGGACTCGCTCTATTTCCTGCCTTGCCAAGATCCCTATCATTCTTCGGTCGCCCAGTCCCCCGAACGCACCCCCAATGCGGCTCGGCGTTTTCGCCGCCGCCGATCCAATCCCTGTCACAGTCGTCGTACGCCTGAGCGACGAAGTGTGTCGCGCGCACGTCCTCGATCATTGTGCGGTAGATGAAGGTTTGCTGCTCTCTTGGGTACTGTCGTCATCGGAAACTCCATCTGTTCCGATATATCCCAAAACAGTGTTTGGCCTGCTGGGCGGCGGCACGACCAGGTTGTACAAGACATGAGAAAGGGTCGAAAGCGAACGTCCCGACGTCGCACGAGATCCCCATGCCCCACCGCTAGCGTTCGTTGGACCAAGCTGGGGCAACGGTCCTGTACACTGAATTTCGTGATTTTCAATGGGATATGAACCGGATCTCTGTCAAAAAAGACAACGAGTGACTTTTGTTAGTACTAGCACAGGGAGGAGACATTCCTCTCACATTCTATTGAGTGATCAATGACCGCGGCAGGCTAAGTCTGTGCACGCTCTGCTTTCACGCTCTACACCTTTATGGACACGCTCCGCGTCACGCGCCTGGCTCCATGAGGTACGAAAGAGCAGAGCGTGGCGTATCAGATTCACGGGGTGTGGCAAAATTGACCGCGTAGCAAAACGTCGTATTTGCTCCAGGTGGTGTAACAAGTTGTGTGGGGTTGGTGAAATGCAGGAGAGCTTTTATCACCATTAGGTGGTGGTAGCGACGGTGCACCTCTGATTCGACAGCACCTTTGCTTGGTGAACGCCGCGGGGAAGATGTGATCGATGTGAGGTCGATTGCACGGACCTCGCTGCTGAGAAGGGACAGAGTGTGCACGGAAAGGGAAGATCGATGGCCTTGACTTGCTCGGGGACGCGGCTTCATAGACAATGCGTGTCTTCGACTGCTGGTAGGTACGCCCAGTCGGTTCAAAGGTGGAACCTCGCAGAGGTTTTTAATACTCCTGGCCGCGACCGACTCGGAGGATCCCAGGTGTAAACGCTTATGTAATCCAAGCGATCGTGATCAGTCTCCCGCGATATGCGCACAGTTTTCAAGGGCATCCCGTCTGCTAAGTTCTTCGAGCCTGTTCGGAGACGCGTCCGTCCTCTGAGGCACGGGAACCCGGTCCGAAGCGCGCACTGGAGACGACGTTGGGTATTTTGATGACGTCTGGGGCAATGTACGAACATCGGGCGTCAAGGTGGGAGGAGGAGATGACAAGGATATCGACTCGAGTTGTAGTCCAATTGACTGGGCTCGCGAGCCTCGACGCCTTGTCTCGGTGCGTGGCAAAGCCTGATGCATGGGATTCCGATATCGTCGTTATTTTTTCTTTCGCACAAGCTGGTGGGTTCTTTCTCTGTTCCAGTCACTCGCTCGGTATATTTATATTTTCTGTTTGTCACATATGTAGATCTGACTGACGGCTTACAGTATGTAACTATGCATAGACGGTGCATTACGAATGTGATTCCATCGGTTTTTGGAAAGTGCAGTCCGTGCGGCAGAAGAGGAGTGACTGACCTCGGCCTCAACGTTCAACGTTCAACACTCGCGGCATCATATCATTATGGATGCCGACTCGTAGAGCTCGTCAAGTCCCCCGTGATAGGGCAGATGCACACAGCCTTCAAAGGCATCGCGTCTGCCAAGTCCTTCGAGTCTGTCCGGAGACGTCCAACGCGTCCTCTAATGCACGGGAAGCCGATCTGAAGTGCGCAGTGGAGATGACGTTGGGCACTTTGACTTTGGCGACGTCGGGGGCGATATACGAACATCGGGCGTCGACTAAGCTGGCCCATTGAGTATGCCATTCCCATTCGCTGTCACGCGTGCGTGAAAAAGTCGGGTACAACGAGGTGATTGTAGGTGAGGCCGTGTGCAATGGCAGAAGGCAGAACTCGGAATGGGGTACCACCAGATACGTGAGCCAGGAGGTGAAACTGTTGTCTGAAAAAAATCAGCGACGGCGAGACAACCTCATCCCAAAGGTTTCTCAGGAAGCGAGCAAGATCTCTCTCTATGTTCTTTGTCTACAATTGGAGATCAGCATTGAGACTGCACAGCGTGTTCTGCTGATCTGGTGTGAATGAATTATATTGTGTATTTCTGATGAGAGTCAAGTGAACTCATCTGCAAGAAGCCTCACCCGTGGCCTGACGCGATGCCATCTTCAAGAGGGGAACGGAGACGAGCAATCTGAGTCCAGAATACACCGCGACCTTGTCCGAGAAGCTCGACCGCTTTTTTGCACAGTGAGCACGGAGACAAGCGGAGAAAGCATCGGCTGCTAGGAATGAAGCGAGGTCGTTGAAACTCTGGACGATTTTGGCGAGATGGTGAACGAGTAGTCGAAGAGATGTTTCGTTTGCGAGAGCGGATCGTGGATGGCACAAATCCTCAGCGGTCGAGTAAACTCGTCTGCAAGGGCCTCTCCTTCGTGGCCCGATGGGATATCATCTTCAAGAGGGGAACGGAGTCGAGCAATCGGGTTCCAAAATACACCGTGACCTTGCTCGGGAAGCTCGACCGTTTTTTTTTGGCACGGTGAGTGCGGAGACAAACGGAGAAAGCATCGGTTGCTAGGGATAAAGCGAGGTTTTTGTAACTCTGGAGACGATTGGGTAGGAATGGCGAGAGATGTTGAACGAGTAGTCGAAGAGATGTTTCGTATGCGAGAACGGACCGTAGATGGCAGAAATCCTCAGCGTCCGTAATTCATTGCTTGGCTGCAGAAAGATCGACTGGTGACAGTGCTTGTGAGATGTCAACTCGGTAAAGAGTGAATAAACCCTTCAGCTCGTTCGACTGGGTGAAGCGAACATGGAGACAACATGCAAGTTGACGGAACGACGATGATCGGTAAGGATGGCCAGGTGGGCAAAGGGTCGAGGGCTTGTTTCCCGAGGATGATGGCCTCATTGAGGTCCGTCATATCTCCACGATGGCATAGATCGGTTGTGACATTGCCCAACGACGTTGATCGTTCCGGGTGCCCTGACGGGCGAACGCCGAAGGTTGTCTTCCGAGGACGACGGCCTCAATAAGGTCCATCATATTTCCAAACCGTTGGTAACGATCGGAGAGATAGAGTGCAACACTCGCCAACGACGTTGATCGATCCGGGTGCCTTGATGGGTGAAGGTCGAGGGTTTGTCTCGCGAGGATGATGGCCTCATTGAGGTCTCCAAGCTGGTTGGAACGAATGGAGAGACAGAGTGCGACATTGTTCAACGATGTTGATCGACCCGGGTGCCCCGACGGACAAAAGTTGAGGGCTCGTCTCGCGAGGATGACGGCCTCGTTGAGGTCTGTGATTTCTCTAAGCCGCTTGTGACGATAGTAGAGATAGATTGCGACATTGTTCAACGACGTTGATCGACGCTGACGGGCGAAGGTCGTTGAGGTATCTCCAAGCTGGTCGTAACGATCGCAGAGATAGCATTGATCAATAACGTCGATCGATTTGCGTGCCCTTCTGAGCAAAGCTCCGGTTCTTCTCTGAAATAGATAGCTGCTTCCTCGATGTCCGCTATCCCTCCTATATGGTTGTAACAACGCTGGAGATGACCGGCAAGTTGATAGAGCGAGCTCCATCGCTCGTGGTGACCAGGTCCGCAACGATCCAATGCTTGGCAATTAAGGACGATTGCCTCGCTAATGTGGCCCATCCCGTCCCCTTACTTAAACTTAGCGAACACTGACTTTGCTCGTGAAAGTATCTCATCGACTGCAACAGTCGCCTCTCCAATCGAGTCCGGCCCCCTTCCTCATGCTTGATGTGAGGCTTTGCTCGAGAGGTATTCCGGAAATGTCGCTGGATCATGTCCGGAAGATGCGACCCCTTCGATTCGTTGCGACGGGTGCAGGTACAAAGCCGAGCCTGGAGAGGGGAGAGGTGATGGTGTCAATCGAAAACGTGATGAGCTCCACAAGCAAGACGGTGAATTTCGGGGCGATCTGTGACGATGTCGGAAACTCGTCAACATCAAACGAGTCTAGGGATCATATAGACATACAGCTGGTGCCCCGCGATCAAAGTAATACAGATACTGAACGAGCGTGTCACAGTATATCTGAACCGTGACGATCTCCTCCGTAGCCGAATGCGTGATCCGCAACGACTTTTGCAAACATTCCAGCACCCGTTTGCTGTCCTGGTGTGGGTACTGCCGACACTGTCAGTCACGATCGACAGAACGGACCGAAACTCACCGCCCTGGCACCCTCCCCACCCTCCTTATCCTTGCCCCTTCCTTCACTTCCCCTCGCTCTCGCTCTGCCTCCCTTCCACCTCCACCGCCGTCGCCTGATGCGGCTTCATAACTTGGCCCCATGCAACGCAGCCTTGGTGATCAACGTGTCATACCCGTCCACCTCGAACACCTTTGCGCCTTGCAACATCCCTATGATCTACGTGATCGCAGCAAGTTGCGCTCGGCTTTCCGAAATCGAGTCTTCGTACCGAAAACGCTTGGACGTACAGGTCGTACGCGAGATCTTCAAACTCGAAACCGCATTCGGAGGCGATTTGGGCGGCGAGGAGGAAGAGACGGAGGGTGAGCGAGGGAGAGTCGACTTGCGTCGTGAAGATGGTGGTGCATTCACGCAAGGATGGTGGTCACTTTAGATTGCCACTCGTCTTCCTACATGTTGTTGAGGTTAAAAGAAAATTAGCATAGAAAAGCGGGATCTCACCAAATGTTCACGAATTTTGTACCGCCGCCAACAGAGCTTGATGCTGGAAGTAACGAGCGCAGGGAACGTGTATCGCAACCGTTCGCCTCCAGCCTCAAAGTGCCGACGCGCGGTTTGCAGCAGCTGTCCGCGTCGTTCTAAACGCGTGGTGCGCCAGTCAGTTCTCGACTCTCTCGACCCAAGATATCCGGAAACTCACGCACGAACGCGATTGAGTCTTGGAGGGACCCTTGGGGACTAGGTTGGGTCAGCAAACGGACGACGCGACGCGGCGTGAGCTTACCTGGATTCGGTCCTGAATCCCTGGTCTGACCGCTGAGATAGTGTCGTAGAAAGAGCCCACGTATGGGGTTCAATACGCCTCTGCCCATTTCCATCATGTCCTTCATGACTTAGTCAGGGATAGCCATGCATACGGATCCGACTGAGGTAGAGGCGGGCACCGACTCTGGTGTAGGTAGGCATCGTCGCCTCCAATGTGTTCTCTATCGGCTTGGCCAAAGCCTCCTCAGCTTTGTGGATGAGATCGACCACTTGTCTGCGAGCTGCACGGCCTCGTGCTTTGCTAAAGCCATCTCTTTCGCGGTCGCCCCAGGCGAGAGCTTCATCTACGTGGGTGGTCTTGAGCTCTACAGCGGTCACCTTGACCCAGGCCCGAGTCTCGTAGCTTTTTACACTCACGCTCGTGGCGTGATTGAGCTCCTCTGGCAGATCTAACGGGGGGGGGCTGAGCTTGAAGTATTGGATGCATTTGCGTTCTTCTGCGGTGGGACCACCTGTCTGAGTTGTCGCTGGACAGCTTTGGAGGAGTTTACAGAGGCAACGATGACCTGCTACACAGTGGTGCTGCTCGAAGGAAGTTGGATCGGAAGGGGATGAAGAGGTCGCGGTACTGCTGATTGGGCAAGGAATATACTGCCGACATAAGACGTGCAGGTGGTGTTGACGGAATAAAGAGGAGTGTCGTGATAACATTTTTGGACTGGTTGGGTGTGGATGAGGCAGTGGAGGTGGTGTTCGTACTCGTTAGACACCGTTGTCGCAGTAAGGAATGAAAAAAAAAACCCCCGATGAGTACTAGCGTTTAATACTCTTGGATGGCACCTCGAATCTGGGAGTGATCGGGATTGTTTGCACGCCGTATAAGTTCAAGGTAGGAAAAGACGACGACGGCTACCTTTGATCGGATGAAAAGCGTATTAACTCAAAATCTCGACGGAGTAGTAGACCATACGGAACATCTTTATCAGATGCCACATGACAAGACGCGGCACTGCACCTACATCGCATCGCGAATCCCGTGAGCAACAGACAACAAGTTGTTCCAAAAAACGTTACCTAGGGTAAGTAATGAAGTAAAGGGTAAATAAGTAAAGGGTAAATACGACGACAATGGCAGTTGCAACTCACCACACCACAATCTACCCACGCCACAGCCAGACCGGTCCCGGTCCCGGGATCCGGTTACAGCGAGTCGTCAGGATAAACCTGTCCCCTAAAGGGCCCAGGAACTAGTACAACATCCTTCCCTGAAGCTCTCAAACATCACATACTACAAGCATCAGTGAACGTGTTGGTTAGCGTCTTCGATCACCTCAATTTCACCACAAGAATCAACACCAAATGGTGTGTGGCTTTGATCGCAAAGCAACATGATACGATGGGTGTGCCAGTTTGAAGGCCAAACAAAACAAATTGAAATATGAGGCTAAGTGCGCAGGTACTTGGTTTGGTACATGGAAGGCAGCCACACAATCGGAGGGGAGCACGTTGAATTACTAAAGTAAGCCGTATATACATGAACAAATCAATACTTGATGGCTAAATGTATGCTGCACCATTTCGCGAACATGAACATATGATAGCGTAAATTGGCGAGATATCGTGAACAAATCAATACTGGGTGGCTAAATGTATGCTGCACCATTTCGCGAACATGAAAAACTCGAAAGAAATGGCAATCACATTGAGGGAATGGGCCTGATCTGTTTCAAAGAATTAGTTTAGTTCAAGCGAGTTGTTGAACATGGTGAGTACTTACAAATCATCAATGCTTTCGCGTTCACGCAGCATTGCAATTGACCCGATGGTCTTCCATGACACTCCTTCGAGTAAACATGGTGTCGCATGTTGGACACCGCCACCTCCATTCAAGATGCTTCTCTTGAGTGTGTCTGAGGATGCAACCTCTATCGAGAATTTGCCCGCAGTTATCCCACAAACATTGAGGCTTACGATCTCCTTTGGCAATGTGGATTCTTAAGTGTGCCGGGAAGTCTCCTCCACGCACGGGGGCGTCACAGCGCGTGCCATTGGTGACCCAACCGCAACGGTAGACGTTCAGCTGCAGGGCATTAGCCACCAACTCGGTTATATCCTGGAAAAAGAAGAAAGGGTCAGCAGGATCCGCATGGATATTAAAGACAGTGGATCAATACATTGTCATCAAAGTTGTCGTTGTACATCTTGAATATTGGCTGAGGTCGATAGAAGTTTATGGGGCTCTAAACATGTCGACTTAGTGGCTTTTATATAGTCCTTCGGCGTGTTTGCTCCATTGAAGAGAGTATTTGTTCCTAGCATTGGTACAGCACCACACATGCCAACAAACTGGCGTTCGGGGAATTGGTATACCGAGCGCTGCGCATATCGGAAGTCCTAGTCATGGGTGAGTGGGCCATGGAGAGAAGGGGATAGTCAATGTAGCCCATCTGGAAGGACTCTATGAAATCAAATAGAAAGTAATAAGTCTGGCAGGCTCGTGTTGAAAGCTCTTTGAGTTGCGGGTGGCGATCAGCACCAAACGCCACAATGTAGGAGGAACAAAAAAGGAAACCATACAGTTGAACCGATCGCAAACACGCAAACACGGAACACGTTGACTCCGTTGTTGGCCTAAGTTATGCCAGACTAGTAGTGGTTTGATGAAAGGAAACTCGTCTTCCGCGGGATTCGGAAGAGTATCCGGAACCTGATCCTAACATTATGGGTTGAATAGAGAGCATATAAACTGAACACTGGAGCGTCATCGTGACGCCTCAAGACAAAGGGTATGATTTTTGGACGTCTTGCCCACGGAAACAGAGAGATCGAACACCGGCGTCCGCTCGTAGCTCCAGAAAGTTAGCTTAGAGAGACTTGATAAGGATTTCCAGCTCGAGTGGGTGAGATCCTACGAGCGATAACAAAAGTATTGGGCCGAATGAGTTGACGCGTTCAAGTTGTGTTGACTTACCTGAATATGGAAAGTCGCAGCTTGAGACGTGGACTGAGTAGACTAGGATACAGCGAAAACTCAACAAAGTGGCACAGAATTACCAGACATGGTGACCCTGCGCTGACGGATTCCATATTAGTGCTACGTGATTGCCGATCTGTCACAGGAGACACTAGCCACAAACCCCAAGTCAACAGTGTTTTAACAACCAGGACACAGGACTCGAGCGTGGATCTCCACTACTCCGGTCCATCGAAGCCCGACTTTCGACAACGTCTTTTCCAAGCTGAATGGGAACATCCAAGCTTTGAGAATAATAATATTGCCGTGTTCATCCTTCGGATTCCTAGTAGCGATGTTCGGAGACAATCACCGAGCTCCCCGGGCTGGACGCCGTGGACAAATGAGAATGGCCTCACAGTGACACACTCCGAGCGAGCCCGCAAATGAAATGTCAAGCTGTTACGGACTCACGATGGCACAAATTCAGTGGTTTGTACGACTCACTGCGGTTGAGAGCTGCGTCTCGAGAGCTGTACATGTGCAATATACTCGAGCTGATGTTGATTGTTACCCGAATTTTCCACAGGATAATCCAACGTCCTCAAAACCACATAACTAACTTGCTCCTTTGCGCCTCCAAATTTTGCTCAGTCGACACCCAGTGGCCACTCTTCAAGCGTCTAATCTCCTGGAAACACGAGCTTAGATCTTCAAGTTCCAGCTCGAAGGCAGGAGGAGACTCCACGCCGAGTCGATATCGCACAGCAGACTAGTACTACTCGTGCTGTCATTCATTGGACCTTCCTCTTCTGCCGGCCAGGAATTCGTTCTCATGTCGGGGTTCGTTCTTTCTTTAGCAATGATTTCACAAAGTTTGCGCTTTGTTTTGCTGCGGCAAGTCAGTGGAGCGCGGTAGGTATCCTGTTACCGCAGCTCCAAGCTTCTTCCCTCAATTTGGCCGAGGGTAGGGCCAACAGCGGAGTCGGTGACATTTTAATCAGCTCAAATGATAAGTTTCCTTCTTCTATCATTTAAATTTATTTATTCATTGTCTTCCATTAGCGACGGGCTGCGCGTTCCATGCACCCACCATGACCCACATTTGCAAATGAACTTTTGACACATACAATGATTATGCGAGCAAGTCAGTGATTTCCCTTACCCCCACGATCTCACTGGGACCTTCTGGATGGACTGGTGACATTTCTAACGAAACATGCTGAGAGCCAAGTCTCCGCTCAGCAATCAACTTTCAGAGCATGGTGTGGGTGGCCATTGTATGTTAGTATACTGCGCAACAATCGGATGCGATGAGGAACAAGTTCGTTGTCTGACTCGCGGGTGTCTGAGTGCACCGCAGTACGCTGTAGAAAACTACAACGATGAAACTGATAACTCGCAGCCTGCAGGAGGTCATTCTACTTACTCTTCGCCAGAGTCCTACAAACCAAACACCCCGTGGCGAGCACTGCGGTTTTCAGAGGAAGTTGGTTCCCTTTGCAACAGGACCCACCCATTCGGACATGGCTCACGAGCGCAGTCGCAGAAGAGCATTGTTTTCCTTTTTTTCACTTGTAGTTCCTTGGTTCACCTTCTTCTCGCATGTACAGGAACCCTCCTGAGCGAGCTCGCTAGGTGATAGAGCGCAATGGGCATCTTATGAATTAGGCCGATATACTAGGAATTAAGACGTGACAAACGTTGGCTATAGACAGAAAGTGCGCAGAACGCCGGCGCCGCCGTGAATACCAACTCTGAGAAGACGAAATGGAACACATAATTAGGTGACACAATTATCGAAAGATCATACAATAGTATCCAAATAGTATCGTTAAATTCGAGGCGACTGATCTAGGATGCTATCAACTCATCGTTCAAACGAGTCGATTAATGTGAGTACTTACAAATAACCAATGCGTTCGCATTCACGCAGCATTGCAATTGACCCGATGGTCTTCCATGACACCCCTTCGGGTAAACGTGTTGAAGCACCTGGGACACGGCCACTTCCATTCAAGATGCCTTTCCTGAGTGTGTCTGACGATGCAACCTCTATCGAGAATTTGCCTGCAGTTATCCCACAAGCATTGAGGCTTAAGATCTTGCTTGGCAATGTGGATTTTTAAGTGTGTCGCGAAGTCTCCTCCGCGCACGTTGGCGTCACAGCGCTTGCCATTGGCGACCCAACCGCAACGGTAAACATTCAGCAGCAGGGAATTAGCCACCAACTCGGTCATATCCTGGAAAAAGAAGACAGGGTCAACAGGATTCGCCTGGGGAATAAAGGTAGGTTGATACCTGTTCGCCAAAATTCTCGTTGAACATTTTGAATAAACTTCGGGATGAGTAGGTAACTGAAAGTGGAAGCTCTGGGGGTTCTACAGAGCGAGTCGAGTCCTTTTTATCGGTGTCTTCCTACGTCACTCCATCGACGAATATTTTTTCTTGCCATTGGCATGGCTCGCGACAAACCAACCATGGCTTTCGGAAGATTGGGATACCGAACGCCGAACAAATATCGTATCATGGACATGGATGCATGGGAAATTATCTGGAAGGACTCCATGAGATGAAATGGAAAAGAAAATGGCTGGGTTACTCACGTCACGCGTTTTCTGACTCACGAATGGCGATGGAGCGCGGGAGCGTGAGTATGCCCACTGAGCGCCAGACGCCACAATGGCGGGCGAACAAAAAAGGAAATCTACCTCGGTTTGATACACTGATCAAAAGTTGCTGACTCCGTCGTTGGCATTCTGCTCGGCTAGATGGATGAAAAAGACGCTCGGGCTCGGAGTCGCGATGCCTAGAGCGGCCCCACCTTCCAAACTTGGCGGATCCAACGTCACGCGGCAAGACGAAGTCCATCGATCCTAAATTTCTGGAAACGGATAGTAAAAGAATGAACACAAGCAGGTATGACATAGTCGTCGGTGTGTTCTCCGGATTCCAGTTTCGCGCTCCGTTCGAGTACTGAGCCAATATAGAAGTCTCGGCGTATATGTGGACAGCTCGGCCACGGCTCGGGTTTCCGGGAACGGTCGCCGAATGTTGTGTTGGAGCCGCGAATATGGAGCTTGGTCTTCTGGAGGCTTTTTCGTAGTTGTCGGCGTCCGAATCTATTGAAACAGGAGGTGGAAAGCATGGATGATGGCTAGCCTGGCACCTTGTGGACCCACACGGCGTCTGGAAAACCGGGCGGATGGTGCGGCACTAGTCCAAAGTTCGTACAGGTTCCCGCCCGCGGCCCCGGGCCGCAATTACCCTAACTGCCCATTCCCGGACCAGCCTTGTCCTTGCCATGCCGACGCTTTTGAAAACAAGAACATCGGCACCAAGTTCGAGTTTGTGACCCAATGTTCAAGCCATGACAGAGTCAGTATACGGTTTCTCCGAGTCCGAAGGAATAGTACTAGTAGATCTATACTAGGCCGCTTGTTTGGGGTTGTTGTGATCGGCTTGGGTGTCATACCAAGTGGCAGCGGCTGTCTGTCACGGTATTCTCCCGGATCGATCCCGGATCATATGCATGACATCTCCATCATTCAGCGCTGCAGCGTCCCCCCTTCCCCCCTCACCTCCAACTCCTCCGAGAATCGCGCCGGTACGGGCTTCCAGACCGTGACGTGCCCTGGTACCTTAGGTTGTCTGTCGTGATCGCAGTGAAGATTCAAAGTAGCAATTTCCTGACCGGGAGAGATGCGGATAGGCCGCATCTCCCCATAGGTACGATCTGCGACATCTTAAACAAGTCAACTTCAAGAGTACAAGTGTCGTTTTGTGTGGCTGCCGGTGTCCAAAGGGATCGGTGAATCAACACGAAGGTGGACTAGCACTAGAAGTTATATGCGTCCATTATTGACACATACACTCTACACAATCAGAACTTGATCAGAACCGCAGAAGAAGCTGCAATATCAATGCGACCACTTGTAATCACATCCTCCTCCAGTTTTCCCTCCTCAACCCCACTCGCAAAACGCTGCCCAGCCCACACTGTCAGATTTCCACTTTTTATCTCTGCGCCGGGAGCGATCATCGTTCTCGCAGTCACCCTCTTCCCAAGATGTTCCAAGAACACCGAGAAATCGACAGTGACGTTCGGACGAGGATACGTCGCCGTCGAGTTGTATATCTCGAGATTAATAATCGCGAGCTTGGTCGGATACTTGGCATCTTGTTGATTCCAGTATCCGTATACGCTTAGTTGGCCTACAGAAGGATCGCCTCCCGCGGTGGTGATGGAGGATCCATTGACCTGTCTACCTGGAAATATATTGGCGGTCCGGAGCGACTTGGAGCCACCGATGAGTTCCGAGACGAATAGGTATGCAGAGTATGCCGGAAAGACTTGAATAGGCCCGCGAATGTTGTCAACTGGATTCCTGTGTTTCTATTGAATACGAGTGATATTATATTTGACCCAAGTTGATGTGATACCAACCAAAGATTGTAGAACGAAAGACCTTGATGGACGTAGACACTACAAATGATCCATCAATCCAACATTCAAGGCCCTCGAGGTGGCGTAGCAAGGGCTCACCGTGAAACATTAATAGAAGCCGCATAAAGAGTGGTATCAAGCTAAACAGCTTCCATTAATTTCAGCAGATACAATAGGACTAGATGAACATACCAACCACAGTGCCTGTCCAAACGTGTTGCTGATATCATCTTTTCCTCCGCATGAAACCGAGTTGAATTCGCCTGACGAACGTAAGTACCAAGCGATCATCAATTATGCCTGGAATCGCCTCACCAATCATAAAACTGTCAGGGCCAAGCCGTGATCGAACTGCGTTAATACGGGGCTGCCATAGATCCAGATACCTGAAAATATTAATTAATATTGAAAAGAGAGTACATCAGAATTCACCACCGACCTGGAGAGACGAGTGTGGTTGACCTGCAAAAACACATTCGTCAGCTTCGTTTATCGCTTCAGCAGGTCATTGTCCTTACCAAATTCGGCAACGTAGCCACCGCTGCCCTGCCAGTGGTAGGGTTGCAAACCTGAAACTAGATCAATCCAAATCTCGAAAGCCTTATTGAATACCAACACTGTATTGATATGTATGCTCACTACATGTCTTGACCGTTTTTCCATCATCACCACCAGCAGCGAGTGCACTGGTACAGTCAAATTGATCTTCTGCCTGCAAAGTGTTGTATGGCCAGAGTGGGTCGTTCGCGGTAGCTCCGATTTGGAATTTAGGGTAAGATATGTTCAAGGCCTTGGATATGTTGTTCGACCAAAGCTGCGAACAGTGAGACAAGTCGAATATATGCATCTACAAGCGGACACCGAGCCCACCTCCCAGATCGCCATATAATGTGATGTACCAAGAGGGTAGTGATCAGGCTCATCCCCAACTTGAGGTACGCGTGTCAGCATCACGGATGATGAGAGAACTAGAGGGAACTGACTTTCAAAGCGAGAGATGATGTCTGGCCCAAGACCTGCCCATGCAGCTTCGGCCATACTCAATGCGCCTGTGTAGTTCATGCTTTTCAAGTCCTTCTCGATGTCAAGGCAGAACCACAGGCCGTTTAGAGGCATGACACACCAGGTTCATGATGATCTGAGTGCCTTCTGGAAGGAGTTTGACGGATTTCCAAAATTGGGGGCCAAGAGTTGTGTTGATGAGCGCTCCGCTGGGATTGATGAAATTGTACAGGGCAGCCTCTTGGTTGGGATTCCACGTTGCCGAGTCGGCAGTGATCCCACCGATACGTATCTGCGGTGCAATTCCTGCTTTCTTCTTGAGGTTCTGCAAAAGTTTTATGGTCAACGTGTTTGGATGCGAGGCGTTGCCCAAGTAATCATCGAAATATGCTGTTTCGATGCTAAAACTGGCAAGAGCCCGGTCCAGGGGTGGAGTGGTCCATTCGGCTGGGATGTTCGGCGGACCACTAAGTGTCAACATCGATAAGCCTGCACCCGCATCTCTAGAATGAAACGTATGCTGAGCTGCAGAGATCAGACCGAGCAATAGAAGAATGACCAGATTCCTCATCATGCGTGGATAGAACGCAAAACCTGGTTGGACTCGGAAGCGGAATGGTGAGGTTGCGACACATATTAAAGGCTACTATTGTTTCAGAAACCCGCGAGGTCGAAATGAAGTTTCAGGCGCATGTGTGTTGGGAGTCGTGAGGTTCCAAGTCTGTGATGGCCCAACTCGTCTCGTTATCTGGGAAGAGATGTGTCACTTAGCAGCGTTTTTGACGATAACGAGCAGCGGCCCGCATCAAACCCGGCCGCTGAGCAAGATCTGATGGAGGTCATTGGAAATAAGAGTATGTCGATATGATCATCAGTGAAATGATCATTGAAACCAAGAAGAGCCTGTCATATGATATCGACCAATGACACCTCTCGAATAATTGGATGTGGGATTTTCCAGGATGGCTACCTCAAGGTATTTAGAGAGTAAGCGTGGGACTAACTGAGGTGCGCATGTTAACAGTTACGGTGAGTTTGGCTTTGGAAAAAAAAAACGGGCCTTGAAGTCAATGAAACTTGACGAATGAAGTCGAGTGTTGCTGATCAGATGTGACAGGATATTTGGATGCTGGGCGTCGCCAACAATTAAACAGGTTACAGCTGTTTTCCCCGACTCTTTTCAGAGGAGCCTCCGAGTCGGTTCTATCTGCCAAAAATCGTTCCCGACAAAAGTTTACGTAATCTCGCAAAATCATTTAGGGGCTTCAAATCAAATACTGTACCACTCAGGCTGATGTCTGTGTCTTTCGAGTCGAAACGGGGAAACAGTTGAGGCTAACAGCGCTCGCTGTTAGACTGGTGACCGGTGACCAAAAGAGGCAAGCTGTACGTGGTTCCTGTGTGGACGAGTGGGAGCTGCGTGTCCTCTGTCCCTCTCACAGAATAGTATCCAATCATTGCCGATGCCCTCCTCATCACTCAGGCGAGTCTCACATTGTCAGGTTCTAGGTCACTCGCCAACACCACCGATCCTTTTTAACCAGGTCTCGTGTCAAAGGCCGTCCGCTGGTCGACCTCACACATAGAATCGAACGGGATTCTGTTCGGTTGACTGGTGGCGCATACAGTGATGTTTACAAATGCAAGTTCAGCGGCATGACCGGGTCTCCGTCCTCGGTGTGATACTCTGCTTTTGCTGGTCAATACTATCCTGATGTCTTTTAGGTCGCAGTGAAGGTCCTGAGGTATTTTGAGTCCGAGGATCCAGAAGAGAACCAGAGGCTACTGGATCGCACAAACAACCAGGTCAACTTGATTTCATGCACTGACAATGTATTTGTTCATCTGTTAATACTTGCTAGCAGATCCGTCGCGAACTCGGTCTTTTGAGAAGACTCGAGCATCCTAATCTCGTTCCACTGTTCGGTGTGACGAATATCTTTGGACCAATACCCGGTGTGGTGTTTCCTTGGATGTCACACGGCACCTTGCACTCTTTTCTCAAGAACAAGACCCTCACACTAGTCGAGAGACTGCAGCTGGTTAGTCATGATTCCCTCTTTTTTCGACCCCACGATACTGAAGATGTGCAGGTGCATGGCATCGGATCCGGCCTGCAATATCGTGCGTCTTCGTAAATTGCGCTGTGACCCCACATTTTTTGATCAGAGTGATGTCATAGTTCATTCAAACGATGTGTTCCATGGAGACTTGCACAGCGTACGTCCATAGCCATTGCTTTAGTTTGATGTTTTCTCACATTTACCAGGGGAATGTCCTCATTGACGAAGACCAAATTCCGCGAATCAGCGATTTCGGATTGGCATGCACGATCGAGAAATTGCAGCCTGGACTGACCTACTTGCAACGATTGTCGAACTCGAGCAAACCAGGAGCGGTGAAATGGGCAGCACCTGAAAGACTCTCTGGAAGCAAACCGCACCCATCGGGAGACATTTATTCGCTCGGGTGTACCATGTTCGAGGTAAGGATGCTCTCCGATACCCTGATGGTCATTACACTAATTTCTGCGCTGGGTATTGTCCGGTGATGTGCCATGGAAGGCAAAGACGGACTACCGGTGATTGTTCTGAAGTTGACGACGCATGAATTTCCTTCTCGTCCAGAGCGTGGGACAATTCGAAATGAGCATTGTAAACTGATGGTACGGTGCTGGTCTGCGCGCCCACAGCAACGCCCCAGGGCAAGCGAGGTCGTAGTAGCGGTGCACACGTTTTTCTCAAGGAAGCAGGACGTTGACTGGCGTGATCGGGACATCCTTGAATTTCAAATGCTTTTTTTAAAAAAAAAAGTTACCGGACTGGTCTAGAATCTTGGCCTGGGCAGATGGGCAGGAGTTTGTAGGCACAAAATTATTCCTGGACCCGTAGGGTTCCGAGTCAGGCTTTCAAAGTAATAATGCGTGTGAAAACGCGTGTGAATAACTAGGTCACTATGTTGCCTTCTTAGGACGGTTCGGTTGAATCTCGTCTTAATTTGTATATTTCATTTCACGCGTGTTGCCGAACATTGGATTCTGTCATAATATGGATGTCGGATTCCTTGTTTATGTCTCGCGCATGGCCGGATTGCTCTTCTTGTCTCGCCCGTAGTTGTCCTTCTCTTCTTCACTCTTCACACTCGATATCCCCATGGCGGAAAATCCATCCATATCATCCACCATTCTAAATGTTCGTGCTCTCGTTATTGAGGGTGTTTGCTTGCGTGATTCAGATATCACGGACGGACGTGTGTCAATGGATCGCTTGCACTGTGATTTCGAATTTTTGTCAATCGCGGCTACTGATTCTATTCCAGACGTGCGGTGGTGGCCTAATGGCCCAATGCTTTGTGTCCGATGGCCTGCTGGGCGTCGAACGTCGGTGTGCGATGGTGACAAGAGATACTTGGACACAGAGAAATCACTATTTCTGAAACGGTTGTAGTGGCTGTGAAGCCATTCAAACATAGCGAATCCCCGCAATGAGTACCTCCGGCCGTCCGACTGCGAGATTACTTACTTCATGCTTGGGGTCGCACATTTGCCACCCCTCTTCAGAAGAGGACGAGCTCAAGGATGTCGAGTATAATACAGATTGGTAGGGTGATGGCAGGTCGTAACTCTACAATCAAAACATATTACAAATTCATCGGCGCTGGGCGAATCCAATTCGTGGCGACTCGCTGTTGAAATCAAACACGATATAGAACTGCTGGAGAAAGATGGTCCCGATCGACCAGAGATCTACTCACGGTCAGCATGGGAAGAGGAAATGATGATCAGAAGAATCTCACTATTGTACGGCACAGACGCAAATCCGGTAAAGCATTTTTGCGACCCAGGCCGAACCTTTCCCTTGTTAAGGACCCTGGCAGGCATTAAAAACTCCCTTCCACCAATGGTAAAAGTCACGGAGGGAAAAGACCTGCATGGGACTACAGGGAGTCAATCAAAAGTACAAAGATAAATCGAAACTCACTGGTGTAATAACCACGCCCGCCCGGGAATGAGTTACCGCTAGCCTCCCGGTGCAAGGTCAAAAGTCGCCTCCGATCACCAAGAATGAGGTTAGAACTGGTGTCGATGATGGCGGTTACATCTGTCAGAACTATTCTTCGGTTGACTCGAATGTTATCTATGTTCAGCGCCCAGAGACCCTGAAAGGATAATCTAAGTGTATGCATCCATACCGCCTGGCGTTTGTGCTCACCGGGACTGAATTTGTTACAGGGGTAAAGACGAGGGTGTTAGGAATATAAAGCGCCTCGTTCATTCCACCGAGGTACAGCTCGCCTCCAGAAGAGGTGAGCTGGAGTGAAAACATTGGTTGAAACAGCTTTCCCTCATTGAAGAGCGTGTGAAACAGGGGGCTCTGGCCATCAAAATGTGAGATAAACGGGAAAGCCAATCCCAATACACCATCTGGAGGAAACTTAGATGCTGCCATAGTTGAAGGGTATGTTGTTGCGGCACCGATAGTCTGAATATCTGCCTATTGATCGGTTGGAAGTGATGATGTTCGAAAACAGTCAAAACATACGGTAAAACCAGCAATGGTTACATTGTCCGTGTATTGTTTACCAAGGGCAATCCTACCATCTGCGAATTCTGCCGTAAAATCCATATTGAGGTTCACGGGGGCGACGGGGGGCGACGTGAGTTCTGTATTGAGGGCCAAGTTGGTGGTGCGGGAGGATCGGGGGTCCCAGAGATTAGAGTGGCTTCTGCAGTTCTCATCACCGGTCACGGCTGGAATAAAGAGATCGCTGGGTCGAATGAGACGAGAGAGTAAATGGTACTGACGGAAAACATTTACCTGAAAGCGGTGTTTAACTGGACTGAGGTGGCAACTAGTGTGAGTGGGTGTCATGAATGTACGGAAAAACTTACCAGTGAAGGATTTGGGAGGAGTGCCGATCGAAATGGTCCCATACCACATTCCATCCATATATTGTGTCAAATCAACGCCGGCTCCGTTCCCGACCCGTTTCATAGCGGAAGGATGCGGCGTTCCCTCGTTCCTATCGGAACCATCCATGCCACTTGGCCCACGAATAATCTTGCTAAAAACGTGTGAGCGAAGACGATGCCTGAGGACATCACAGGTCGATTTACGCGTTATGTGATGTAGCTTGAAATTCGCGCGAGTCGCCATGAGAGCGTCTGGTGAGTGGTATGGCTATACCATCACTTTCCCCCCTAGGATTAGATGTTTGGGTGGCCAGAACGAATATAGCCACTGCGATGGCAACGATTGTGATCACCTTGAAGAACATTGGGTAACAAATGTGGAGGAGCACAGATACCATCAAGTACGTGCGCGCGACTTAAATAATATTCGGGATGGCATCACGTCTAGGAACTAACCGGATAACAATCCAACTGATGATGAACATTCGGATCATCGAAACAGGTATGAGTGAAGAGTTTAGCGCAAGAGTCTGGACCCACAAGACGGATTCAACCGAGTAACTCTAGTCTCTTGGTGGTGCATGTCACCGAGTTTTCCTCCAGTGCAAGGCGGTGTCGAGTTCGAGAGCGGCGACGACGGGACATGACAGCTGAATGCGTTGTGTTCGAGTTCAAACTCAATTCTACCGTATTAGTGAGCTAGGAGACAATGTGAGAAGGGCGGTGAGTCCGTGGTGCCATCGACATCTTTTTTTTTTCGATCAGTGCAAATTTTTGGACATGTTAGCGTTTCGTAGCAGAAGCAAGTTATTTGTCACATTTCCATGTTGGCGAGAACAGGTGGGTGTAGCACCCCGACCACCGCAAGGCCTCGCTACCCTCCACGGCTCTTTCCCAGCTCAGCCAGAGATTGATTTCTTGGGACACATCGACACAAGACGAGCCTGAGGTGTGCTTTGTGACTGCCTGTACGGACTTGATCCACCCTGAGTTAACATGCCCGTGGAACGTGTTGAGGAAAGATTACGGTTGACTGGGTGATATGTGCGAGATGTTTGGTCTTCGACCCATCACTTGGGCCTCTAAGTGGAGGTCAGTAATGATCAACAAGGAGTAGAAAGAGACAGATTTTTTGACGACCGCTAGATGACGGGAACTTCTTTTCGTCATAGGTATAACGTGAACGTGGGAGGCCGAGTGGGATGACGACTAGTACATACTCATCTTGCTATCACCCCCCTTGCTAGCGCCGCGGGCACTGACGAATGGTCGAACCAGCGCTTACGACGGCATCGACATGCTCTTTCTGCGACGTGCTCCCTGTCGCCCGTTGAAACATGTCGCATGTTGAAGACTTGATGTGAAATGTGGGGAATGAGATACAAACCTAACTTCACTCACCCCACTCACTTCCGAGCTGCACATAATCAACCTCTTGGGTGACGAGGACGCCTCGTATGAGAGTGCCTGCGCCCCGCGAGGGACGCACTGGACGACAAAGACGATGTGAAAAAGGGACCTTTCGAGAGGCCGTGACATCACTAACGCCGAGATCAGGGGCAGGACAGATGTATGCCAGTGGTTGTTGGGAACTGAAGACCGCATGGGCGTACTACCAGCCGATGACGTGTTCGGGTACCACGACGCTGAGGCTATGACATGTAAATAGGTTTCTCTTCTTCGATCGGCTGAATAGTTGGGTGGTCCTGGTTGAGCATAGCCTACTTCGGATACTTTGAGGTTTCAGACACAAATGGCGTCGCGTGGCGCAGCCTTCTCGTTGAGTTGGAGAAGACATTGATACGGAAACTCTGCTGTTCAAAGTCATATACTTTAGCGCAGGAAACGCGAATACGTGGTTGGATGGTTCAATTTGGTCAATCAATGCAAAGCCAACGAAAGTCGGGTCAAAGAAGGCGTGCGGGAGAGATGAAAAAACGTGACGATGTCCATGCTCATGTCGGGGCAGTCCATGGACCGATTCGAGGCGTGTCCAGTGGCGAATGTGCTGAGGTATTTGCCTACTACCCATGCCAAACTCGTCACCGCCACGGGTATGGATATGTACCGGTGAGGCAGGAGGTGAACGACGACGACACGTCATGGCATGACGCTCGCGACGTCGTGCTATGGCGCGTCCTCATTGTCATCCTTGCTACCGTTCATCGTTGCGTTGTGGGGCCATGCTGGCACGCCGTCGGCGTTGTGTTGGCGTCGTCGGTGCCGTCATCGCGTTCGTCCTCGTCCTCGTCGTTGTGTCCGGTGTCATTGCATCACCGCGATGTGGTGGCGGACCGGCGGTGGGACACCATGGCC
>JBBPOJ010000090.1:0-46171 GCA_038091395.1 Leccinum rimulosum
GGCGGAGAAAGTCAACTCGAATAGGTCAGGTTTTAGTCTGATTTTCGTTTTCTATAATCAGACGTCCAATTGTAACATAAACTACGTCTGTTTTAGCTACCACCAGGATTTTCGTTTCCGCAGTGACTGCCGCATCCGTCGTACGACGACTCGTGCCGTCAAGGGCGCTTGTTAGTTGACGCGTCCGCAGTCCCCTTAAAATTCCTAATACAGCTCTGTCTAATTGACTACTACTAATGTAGCGCCAAGAACTTCAAATCACAGTCATTATGAATGACATCCCATCGGAGCCCGCTGGGGTATCGCCTCCGAAGGCCATTGACGGACTTGCAACTGACTCAGATGCCAGCAACTCTCTAGCTCACCCTCGATGCCGGATCAACCTTCACTGCCTCAGGCTCGTCCGACGTCCCTGTGCGGATCATATCGATCGAACCTCAGACCTCAGGTACGCCAAGGTACTCAGGCTGCACTGATTTAAAAATATTTATCTCCGTCGATCAAGAATATCTCTTCTTTTCTGATTTCTGATGGGCCGAGGCGCCCAGTATTCGCAATGGCTTGGCCAACATTGTCCGCAGCAAAATGAATAATCTGGTGACCGTCGTGCAGCCTGGCGGCGGGCCTTGAGAACACAATTTAGCGTGGAAGTGACGAACTCTTGGCTGGCAGGTTCCACTTGTTTGGTGGGTGATTATAAAAATAGATGGCCAATGATCGATGATCAGTAAAATGAGGCTTTCGAGGCAAGGCAAGACGTTGGTAATCGATGTCGGCCTATTAAATTTTACTTTTCCGTTTGGGACTTTGTGGAAAACACAACTATGAGCAGAGTCTTTGAAAGCTTCAGATCAGAGCCGATGTATACGGTTCAAGAGGCACGACACAACCTAGTCTCCCATAGGCAGACCCTTAGTAGGCAGGAAGACAGTCGTTCCTGACACAACCTCCAAGCATCGTCTATTGCCTTACGATCGTACCTATACTAAACCTCTAAATCTCAATTGAGCTTGTTTTCGATGCCCCGCGACTGCTTCAGTGCGACCAGTTTGGAAACAACCTCGTCCAACGCCGCCATCTCTCCCTTTGACTTGGTGCCTTGGTCATCCCGATTTCGGACATTAACCGACCGGTTGTCGAGCTCTTCTTGACCCACGACTGGGAGGGAGGGGCTGTCAGAAACCGGAAAAAAAAGTCCGCGACATTGTAACAACATACCCAAAAGAAAATTGTATTGCGCAAGTTCTCCATTGCGAATCTTTTTAGGAAGGGTATCTGCACCATTGTCGACGTCCGCGAATAGGCCCTGTGCAGCTAACTTATCGGCAATCTCTTGCGCGTACTCTTTCTGTTGACGAGCTCAACGAGGCAGGTCGGCATGAACGGACAACTCGACTCACATAGGGCACAGCGACCGGAATGACGAGTACTTGGCGAGGGGACAGCCAGAACGGCCTGTGCATTCCCAAACGTTTCAGTTCCCGGCATTCGCAAGACGCGCAGCAATATGAGCACGATACCATTTCCCACCAAAATGCTCCGTGATGATGGCAATGAAGCGTTCGAGACTTCCAAGGATAGCACGGTGAATCATCACCGGACGCGAAGGGGGCTTGTCAGGATTGACCGTCTCGTCCGCGGAGCGGTACTTGAGGTTGAACCGTTCCGGGAGTTGGAAATCGAGCTGGATGGTCGCACACTGGAAGGATCTGCGCAGCGCGTCTTTGATGTAAATATCGATCTTCGGGCCATAGAATGCGCCGTCCCCTGGATTGATTGACCATTTTCCAGGGTATTGCTTCTCGAGGGCGTCTTTGAGTTGCTATACAGATGGGCTCGCAGTCAGCACGTGATTTTCGTCCTACAGCGGTTGTGCGGCGACTGACCGTTTCAGCAATGTCCCAGGTCTCAACAGTGCCGAGGTAGTTCTCCGGACGTGTCGATAGTTCCATTCGGAACTCGAAGTTGAACAAGCCATACACATGTTGCATGAAATCAAACAACGCCTCGATCTCGGAGGTAATCTGCAACCGACGACGTTAGCGGAAGATGCTGTGTGTGCGTCAATCGGACAAATTGTAATACGACCCCTGACCTGTGACGGCATACAAAATACATGCGTATCGTCCTGCATGAAGCGCCGAACGCGGGTCAAACCGGTAAGTGCACCAGACGCCTCGTTCCTATGCACAATCCCGAATTCTGCCATCCGGATCGGCAACTCTTTGTAGCTCCGGTCCCGAGCGTCAAAGATGAGGCAGTGACCGGGACAGTTCATTGGCTTCAGTGCCCATGCCTCCTTTTCGATGTTGAGCGTGAACATGTCTTCTTTGTAGTTTTGCCAATGACCCGACGTCTCCCACAACTTCGAGTTGTACATGTTGGGCGAGATGACTCGTTATGATGTCAGACTCCTCAACTGCGGAGAAACCATGGAGTTGCGCTCACCTTCTTGGTAACCGCGTTTGCCATACTCTGACTACATCGGGCTCTCAGATCGTAATCGGTGTGGAAATCATTTGGTGCGTACCCTCATCATCTCGAGCAGCGTGTTGTAGATCCGGGTGCCGTGGGGTAGAAAGAAGCAACTCCCCGGACTGAGATCATTGAAAAAGAACAGCTCTTGTTCCTGGAATGCGGGGTCAACATTATCCGCTTCAAGTCTTGCAATCGGGACTTTACCCTGCCAATTTTACGGTGATCGCGCTTGGCAGCCTCTGCCAAAAATACCTTGTATTCCGATAATTGCTTCTTGTCCGGGAAAGAGATTCCGTAGACGCGTTGCAACGAATCGTTCTTTGCGTCCCCCAAAAAGTAGGACGCAGAGTTCTACAAAAGAGAGAGAGAGAGATCTGTCTCCACCAAACCGCAAAATCGTAGCCTCGACCGACCTTGGTAACCATGAACGCCTTGATCTTGCCGGTATGCGGAACGTGAGGCCCAACACACAAATCGACCATTGGCCCGCAACGGTATACGGTGGTGGAGGAACCATCGGGAATCTTGGTCTCGATGAGGTATTTCTTGTACACATTGTACTGTTTGTGTCCGGATCGATCAGCGTTCATCGGCGGTGTTCGTTCGACGTACGGCAAACATCTCTAGCAAGTTTTCCTTGGAGACGAGCAGTCGCTCAAACTTTTGCTTGTCCTTGATGGCACTCTCGGCGACCTTTTCTAGTGCAGGGTAGTCTGCGTTCGTAACGACTCTGAAGACCACAACTCAACTCAACGATAAAGAGTTCACGCACGACGACGTACCTCTCGTTGATTGCCATCTCGTAAAAGAAACCGTCATCTGTCGGCGGCCCGATGCACAGGTGACATCCATAATGCCTCTCCGCAGCCTCTCCCAATACGTGTGCCGACGAATGCCAAAAGACGCGTTTACCTATCCGGCGTTAGTCCCCGCCAAACAACAAAAGAAAGAAACAACGCGCACTCACCTTCCTCGTCGTCAAAGGTCAACAACTCTAACTTGCACGACCCTTCGAGCGGTCGTTCCAGATCCCAGAGGACGTCGTCCACCTGCCCATGTTGTTACTAAAAAAAAAGGGGACGAGAATGCTCGCAACACGCTCACCTTGGCGATCACGACCCGCTCCGAAAGACTCTTGGACACCTCCTTGGCAACGTCCATCGGACTCGTCTCCCAACTCGTGCCCTTGCGTTCAGAGCCGTCTGGCATAGTGACGGTGATCGGTTCCCTCGGCTGCACTGCGTATGCGAAAATACGTCGGTCGGTCGGTCATACTCCGCAACGAAAAGACATACCCTTGACGAACTCGTCATACTCGGCGCGCAGCCTGTCAAACATTCGAATCCGATGATCGATGTACTCGGGCGGTGGTTGGAGCTGCACGCGAATCGATCAGTTATCGTGCCATCATCTTCAGCAGCAACGCACCTCGAGTGGGTATTGAGACACAGCGCTCTGAACCTTTTCCTTCTTCTTCTCCTTCACTTGCTGCTTCGGGATTGCAGCAGAAGACGATGCGACGTCGGCAGACGACATGATGCGCGCGTGATGGTGGTGTTGTCGTTGTAAAAGGGACGTACGATGGATCGGATGACGGCGTAGAAGGATACGAATGATAGGCCTTTGAGCGAACAGCAACACTCGAATCATCTGACTCGACTTGTCAAATTCACAAGTTCTACTTTTGGACCTATCAATGACATTACGTAATATCATTCACCAGTCCCGACCCTCCACACTTTGAGCACGCCCGCCCGATCCCCGCTCACGATCCCACCTCGAAACGGCGCGTCGATACATGCAAGCGCAGTGATCACGTCCTGATGTGACTTGAGCAAATTCTGCTGGTGATGCGTGATCATCGACATTCGCTGCGGAGCACGGTTGCTCTGGCTCGCAGCGCTCGAAGACTGCACCCACGTCTCCACGTAGCTCGTCACCGCACCGTTGGACGACCGAACCGTACTTTGCCCAGAGTCAGCACACAGAGACGTATGCCCAAAAAAACACAAACGCACCTATAACTCGGCCGCTCATGCTCGTGCTCCCCGCTCACCAACACCGACGTCCTTTCCACCTTGCTCACATCCCACAACCGCACCCGCCGATCCTCGGACCCACTCACCACAAACCCCCTATTCCGACTCGAACTCGGCACGTCCGCAGACAGATCCACGATCTCAGACCGATGCACCCCACCAGAGTGACCCCCGAAATCCAACCCGACCAGCATCGCACGCACGTCGGGCGACGGTGCAGATAACGTCTCGTCACGCTGCATGCTCTGCGACGATACCCGGTCCCGCCGCGAATACCCACCACCGCTCGCATACGCTGAGCCTCCCGGGTAACGCGAGTTCACCAGCGCAGCGATCGCAGAGGCCGGACTCGCCTCCGCATCCACGCCCGTCTGCTCCTCCGGCTCTGGCATAGCCTCAGACGCCGTCGTCGCCGTCCGCGTCACGAAACTCTCCACCAACACCGTCTTCTCAATGTCCCACACCTCGATCAACGTCGTCGGCGTCAGTTCCGGGCTGCCCTTCCACGTCTCCACAGCGACCATCACCCATCGCCCTTTGCCTTTGGCCGGGTGCACGGCACACTGGTGGACCCGCGCCGTTCGACCAGCACCAGACCGACCCACTTGCCAACTCTTGAGAAGCAGCCCGAATCGCTTGTCCCAGAGTGACAGCACCCCCGACGACGTACCCACGAGGATCCACGTCCGTTTCCGATCCATGCACATACAGGTGATCGATCCAAAGTGGCGAGGGTTCTCCAACCGCTGCAACACGCGCATCGTCCGCAGATCCAGCGTGACGATGACCGAATGCGTGGTCGCATACACCAAGTTCGACGCTCCGTCTGACACTCGTTGCTCAGCACGCCCAACATCGAACAGAAGAAAAAAAAAAGCGACGCACCGGCATTGAAATGAGACATGCAAGTGACGTATTCTCCAGGAGACTCGACCCTGTGTTCCCGCACGACCGACAGCTTACCGTACTTGGGCAACGGACCCGATGGGTTCACGTGTACCCTCACGACGTGCACGCTCCCGTCCTCTGCCGCGCTCGCAAAACAATGCACGCCTTCGATGATACACAGGCTCTTGACGCGCGCGTGATGCTGCGTGTACGTATGTCGCGGCTTGCTCGTCACGCTCCTTTCCAACCGCGTCGTGTCCCATACCTTGACGCTCCCGTCGTCCGACGCAGACACGAAGAACGTGTGATCCGGCGCGACGGCCAGCCCGGTGATGCAATCCGTGTGCGAGTGGAGATGCGCCACGAGCGTAGCTTCGATCCGTCGATGACCATTGTCCCGCGGGAGGAAACTCTGCCGGGTAGTATTCCGCCGACGAATCGGTCCGTCGTGCACCCGAGGGCCAAAGTCGTGCTGTAGCTCGCGGTTGTTGTCCAGATAGAGGTTCTCGAGGAGATTGTTGATACCCACTTCTTGGCCGTCTGTTGTAGGAACCAATGCTCAGGTAATCCAATCGGAATAAAAAAAAGTGGCTCGTACCGTAGGCAGAGATGGGCTGTAGAGACGCGACGCGCGGCCGAAAGGTCTGTCGAGTGGGAGGGGCGGACGACGTCGGCGACGATCTCCCCGAACGCTCTGGAGAACCTTCTGAACGCATGCGCGACGGCGCCTCGAGAACCCCAACGGCGTTCGTGATCGACGACCCGACAGCAGGCGCTGCCTTTTGTCCGTCCGTGCTCCCGACCTGGAGTCTGTGCGGCACGCGGAGCGCCAACGAGTTCGTCGTCGACACGACCGACTCCGTAGGACTACTCGGCCGGTCGTGAGCGGCCGGCAAGTTCAGCGGGGCGAGCCCCGACGTGGCATTCCCCGCAAGCAAAGGCGATTGCAACTGCGATTGCGCCGCAACCTGACCCGCGCGTTCGCGGGCTGCGACAGCGAGATTGAGAGACGATCCAGATTGGTTCACAGTGCCGAGTCGTCGCCGCAACTCGTCGAACGCGGGAGTCGGATCGACGCTGGCAGCTCGACTCATCCGAGGTGTACCGAGGCGAACGAGCATGTCGCTCGAGCGGCGGGAGGAACGGGAGAGTTCGGTGCTCGAACGCGTCTTGAGAAAGACGGTCTGAGGGACGACGGAGAGTTTCTGGAGTTCGACGTCCCCCGTCGTGCGGACGATCTTGTCATAGTCGGGTTCCAATCGCAAGCGAGAAGCAAAGCTAGTTCGAATGAGCATCGATGGCCAAAAATAGGGATGTCTGGAACTCACCTCGATGCGTTATTGGCAAGTTTGAGAACGTAATCGCGCATCGCGACGATCTTTGCCTCGTCAGCTGGAATCATGCCCAGATTCTGCAGTTTCGACCATTGCGCGTCGTCCCTGCTTGGGATGAAAAGCGGTCCAATGGAGACCAAGGAAAACACTCACTCCTCTGTTCTGTTCTGCTTGGGGGTATTTCCCGTCTTGCGCATAGCAACGATGCTTTCTCGCGGCGACTCGATCTTGGTTGCGGGCCTTCGTTGGCTTTTCCAAAACATCGTCCGATCCGCTTTCATGGCCCACTGAATCACACCGTCAAAGACGGGACGGGATAACTACAGGACAATGTCAAGTTCGTCGACCCGCCAGACTCAATGGCACGTACCGGTGGTTTCATGGCCGTCAGCAGGCTCTGTTCGTCGATCTCTCTCAGGTCAGAACGCAACAGATGGCGCAGAGAGGGATATAGGATACACCACACGTCGCTCGACTGGAGATGCTTTGCGGCCGAGGCGATGAAAGCAGCCGCGCCTGATCGTGTTCGTCAACACGCAATATGAAACCGAAATCGACACAACGTACCTTGCCGTATCCAAGCGTTGGGGTGGTAAAAGAAACAGAGCGTCGCACTCATGAGTTCCCATATGCGCATCTTCTGAAAAAGTCCGAGTTCGCATAGACTGGTGAGGGCGGACAAGACTCGCGCGACAACGCTCTCCTCGACATCTGGTTCGGTCAGCACGTCACGACTTGGTGATATGGATGGGCAGACTCGCCGGAGAGTGCCTGTATCATCAATGGCAAGATGTACTCTTCCAAACTGCGTCCTCCCGCACAGGCGGCGACGTCGACGATGCTCTCAAAGAATGCCTGTCGGAGCAACCAGTCTCTATCGTTCAGATAGGTGATCATGTGGCTGAGAATGACGTCGTTGGTCTTTTGCCGACCCAAAAAAATGCAGAGCGCGCTGATGTTGTGCAGCACGGCACGTTTGACGACGGGAGAGGGGTCCATGAGGAGTGCGGTGAGCTGTTCTTGGATGGAGAGATGCAAGTCGTACAGGGACGCGTCGTAGGATACCTGGGAGGAGTGAGCAAGAAAAAGCATGTGGAGAGAGCGTGGCATACCTCAAAGTGGACTTGATCGTATTCCTGTTTGTCGTTGTTCGTGCCGGGAGCGACGCCGTGGGCTTTGAGTGCCTGTCCCATCTCGAGATACCGTAGTGCGGTGTCGGCGAGGGGAGCCATGCACTGCGCATATATTGCACGCACAAAGACGTCGGCATCTTGGACGAGATATCGGACGTTTGGGATGATGTATTCGGGGAAGATGGAAACGTTCGAGGGTGTGATCACCGTCACCTTTATCAACTGCGCAAAAGTAAGCAAGCGGGAGTCAAAGGGCAGAGTAGGACCAACGATTTGCATGAGGGTCCTGACGGCGGCTGCTCGCACGAGGGCGACTGGGTCGCGCAAGAGCTCCACGACATAGGGGACGGCACGATCCAACTTGGACTCGTCAGTGAGGTGGGCACAGAGTGCGAGGAGGATATCGAGTGCGCGAATGCGGGACGAAGGGAGGGAGCAGTTTCGGATGTTTGCTAGGACGAGGGAGAGGAGTATGAGGGCAGGACCGTCTTCTGCGGGGGTGGGTCTGTGTGAGGGCGCATAGGACGGGATTTGGAGTGCGACGGGGAATACGTCCTGGAGTGGTCGTCAGTGTCGGTACAAAGGAAGGGGAGGGAGTGAACCTGGTGTAGGTTGACAGAGGCTGTGTGATAGTCAATCCTGACATCGGTGTCGGAAACTTGTTGTGGAAGGAGGTAGGGTTCGACGGATGCAAAGTCGTCCCATATTCTGTCTATGCGGTGGTCGCTGTCGCTTGGGAGGGCCTCGCCTGTGACTGCGGGGTTGGTAGCGGAGCGTTTGTTCTTGATAGAGGAGGGAAGGGGCTGAGTGGCGGGTTCGTTGATGGATGCGACGTATTCGTGGAGGAAAGCATAAAAGGATTGGGGCAAGACGTGACCTTTTGCAGTCGCGAGTACTACGTCAAAGGTGGGGCGAGAAGCGGGGTCGAGGGAAATCATTTGCTGAACCATGGTCTTGGGTGCTCTGTGAGGGTGTGTTGAGTGGAGAGGGAGAGAGCGGACGTACACGGATGCCGTTGTCCTCGATGGCGGCGAGCTGAGCATCGACGACGTACTCGCCTTGGCGATACTTGAAGAGCTGGCTGAGAGAGAAGAGGGGAGCTCCCTCGAGGAATATTTCAGCGATGACACAGCCAGCGCTGAATACGTCCATTGCCTGAGTGACGGGATGGTGAGAGTCGTCTATGGGCTGATCCGCGGCGTAGAAACGCTCTGGTGCGAGATAGCAGGTGCGCCTTCCTGTTGTATCGTAGAAGAAGGAAAAGTCGGAAGGGTCGTCGAGAGGGAGACGGGTGGGCTTGAAGGGAGCAAAGTCGGTGATGTATATCCAGTTTGTGGACGTGACGAGGACGTTGGTGGACTTTATGTCGCCATGGGGAGTGTGCTGGAGGTGTGCGAGGGCGAGGGCGGCGAGTAGCTGGTATACGATCCATTTCTTTTCGACGAGGGAGAGAAAGGGACGAGTACTACAAACGATTGGGACAAGTGCAGAGACAGAGACAACAAACGCACCTGATGCGGTCGTAGAGACTTGTTGCGAGCCACTGGCGTACGAGATAGGCAGCCCTGTCAGTTTCTACAAAGGCCTGGTAGCCATACACGTTTGGGATGTCCTGTAAAGCGTCCCTGGTGACTGCGGGGGGTAGTCAGGGAAATGTGGGGCAGACGGGGAAAAGGAAGTACGCTTGTGCTGGCGGTGATATTCCCTGAGGGAGAGTGCAGGGTCGTGCTTGATGAATACCTTGACGAGGAGTGGACCGGTCGGGTGTCGACACTTTACGGACTTGAGGAAGCGGGCCTGTCCGATGCTGATGGGGTGTTCAGCGGGTGAATGTGCGGGTAAAGTACACACCTCTTCTCGTATGCGATGTCTGGACCGAGCTCGGCGACGAACGCGTCGGTCGCTCGTGATACGGGTGGTCTAGCGTGTGCGTTGCCCATTGAGGAGGGGTAGTGTGACTGTTTGTCACGTTATGATGTGACCTAGCGAACGACGACGACACCGACGACGACGACAGCGACAACGACGAGCCATGAATTTTTCGTCCTCGTCGCAGCAGGGACAGTTCATGTACAACCCTCATCAAAGATACCCGACAGTCTCGCCGACACAGCTCATGTCACATCCTCAGCAAGCAGCACCACCGCTCACGCTCACTCCCGCTCAGCTGCTACAACAGCAGCAGTTCAACAGCAACCCAATGCGAATGCAGTACCGTCCACCCTTTTCGCGACAACCGGACCGCCCACCCGGAACACCTGACCGCCCGCACGACCGACGCTCTTCACCCAAACATTCCCCCGTCATGGGCCCTCCCGTCCTCCCCCGCTCAGACACATTCGACAACCAACCCCGTCAGACATCACAACCACCCCAACAGCCATCTCCCGCTCCACGTCAACCACAGCGCCCCATGCCAAAAATCGGCGAGGTACCTGGTCCCGCTCGCACACCCGTACCACCCATCCCGGGAACGACACCCGGTCAAAAACTTCCCCCTCACATCGCCTCTCTCAACCCCGCAGTCACCAAGATCTCCTACATCCCCTACGTCCCAAAGTCATCCGACTCCACCGATGCCACCTCTGACCAAGACAAGAAATCTGCTACTGACGACGAGATCGAGGACACCGTCCAAAAACTCTCCCCCTCGGAAGCACAGTCCCTCAAAGGCGTCATGGCACGCGACTCGGCGTATGAAACTGTATATCGCGCAAAGCAAACCAGAATGCTTCAGGAACTACGCACAACCGGACCTGGCGCGAGATTGCCTTGGTGGGACAGGGACTTTGCACCCACAAACAGACGTCCAGATCGTTTCGACGTTCGCTATCCTCGTCCCCCACGTACAGATAATATGAGTTCCAGAAAAAAGGGTGCCAGACGGGAAGGCATTCGCATGTCAGTATCTCCTTCTTTTACATGCCCTTGATCACCAAACTCTCCCTAGACCGAGAAAGTTACCCCCCGAGTTGGCCGACAGGCCAGAGCAACTCGTCCCAATCCGACTCGAGTTTGACGTGGAGCATCACAAGATGCGCGAGACGTTTGTCTGGAACCTAAACGGTCCGTCCCTTTCTCTCTTGCTTTCCACCTCGCTCATCCATTCTCAGACCCCGTCATCACACCCGAAATGTTCGCACAGACCCTCGTAGAAGATTACGCACTCGCCCCAACCTATCACAGCGTGATCACAAAGTCGATCCAGGAACAACTGAGTGATTTCAAAGCCCACATTGCTAGCATAGACACAGACTGGAGACCACCTGCAATCGAGATACCCCGGTCGGAAGCACAGGAGGACCAGGACGACTCCGACGCAGAGGTCGTGCACCGTCCTCAACAACCTCCGCCCGAGCACCACGACGATGTGCCAGAGGACGACGAGGATGTGGTCATGGGACGGGGGACGCTGGACGAGGATGCAGTCAAGTGGTGGGACTCGTGGCGGAAACGCGCAAAGAAGGAGATGCCGACGCGTATCGTGACAACCAACCGGAGGAAGAAGCGCAAGATTACCACCAAAATAGAGGACGTGGACGAGGCGGACGGCAAGGAGAGAGCACGGACGGTGGACGAGCTCGAGGTCGACGAGAAAAAGGTGCACGAGGACTTGCGGATATTGATCAAGGTGGGTTCGCGTCCCGATGCCGCTGGAAAGCTGCTGACCGTACCCCCCCGTCAGCTCGACATCATCGTGGGATCGATGAAACTCGACGATCAATTCGAGTGGGACCTCGAGAACCAGGATGCGTCCCCAGAGCAATTTGCCGAGGTGTATGCCATGGAGCTCGGTTTAGGTGGAGAGTTCAAGTGAGCATGCGCGTCTAAAACGATTCCAGCACGACGTCTGACCTCTCCTCTAGGACTGCCATCGCACACTGCATACGGGAGCAAGTGCAGGTGTACCAAAAGTCTCTCTTCCTCGTAGGCCATCCCTCTGACGGCTCCGCCGTCCAAGACGACGATCTTCGCATGTCTTTTCTGCCCAGTCTTGCCGCCGCCGCCAGAGGGATGGACCAGATCCAGTCCTTCACCCCCATCCTCAACTACCTCAGCGACGGCGAGATTGAGAAGAACGAAAAGGAGAGAGAAAAGGAACTCACCAAGAGACGCAAACGGAACACACGCGGTCGTCGCGGTATTGCGCTTCCCGACCGCGAACCCAACCGTACCTACCGCACCCCCGCAATCGGTTTCCCCGAGTTGGATGCTGCGACCCTCGCACTCGCCGCTGCCGCGAATGCACCCACTTCGAGGCGTGCGGCCGCAGCGGCTGCGTCGCTGACGATCGCCAACATGGTCGCTTCGGAGAACGGGACGGCGCTCATGCCGCTACAGTTGCCGCCTCAACAGTTGACTCCGCAGGTACCGTCCTCTATGGGCAAGGAGAAGAAACCGAAATGGCTGTTCAAGGCGCCCGACTATCCCAAGGAAATCCTTCGTCCGCATGCAAGCGTGACTGCACCGCCGACGACAGCCATAGAATCGTCCACCATGCTGCCGTCGTCGCTGCTCGAAACCGATCTGCCCGTGGTTGCCCCGGCTCCGCCACCACTGGATACCAAGGCGATTGCGAAGAAGGCGCGGGAGAGCGAGAGGGAAGCCAAAGAAAAAGAGTTTGCGGACGGACAACACGCCAACGTGATCAACGGCGTTTGGCACTGCTCTAACTGTGGTTGTCCGGAAAGCATCGCGATCGGTCGACGAAAAGGACCGTTGGGGGACAAGTCTCAGTGTGGTACTTGCGGTATGCGTCTCCTTTTTTATGTGCCTGCCAAAGCTGATTGCTCGATTAGGCAAGTTTTGGCATCGGCATCGACGTCCGCGCCCGGTTTTGTATAACTCGGATCCGCAATACCATATGAATCTGAGGACCGACGAGGTGGGCAAGACGAACACCAAGAAACGAGGTCGTGGTGCCAATTCGGCCGCTGCGGACGGTCCGGAGACGCCAAGCCGGCAAAAATCAGAATTGTGGGTCGAGGTGCCCCCCACACGACCGCCAAATTCGGCGACGGTACCTCCTTCCGAGGACGATCGACCGGTATCGCCTGTATCGACAGCATCAAGCGTGTCGGAAGCGCCTCTCGCACAACAACAACAACAACAACAACAGCAATCGGTGAAAACGAACGGCGCGTCTAGTCAAGTGGGCCCACCTCGTCCGTCGACGCCTGACTCGCCCCGAGTGCCTGCGGGTATGACGTCGAATTCTCCCGGGGACCCCGCTTCGCACGCGAGCGGCGGCGGCGGCGGCGGCGCATACGTGAGCAGCATACAATTTTCGACACGGATGTTATTGATGGCTCATACGTCAAGTGAACAGTCTATACCCGGGTGGTTGTCTTCTGCGATCTTGTCGTTGCAGACCAAGTATCCGGACGATAGGTTCGAGGCAATATTGCGCAAGTCGTCGCCCGAGGCAGCTCCGGAATGGCGGATAAAGTGTCTGGACTGTCCTGGCAAGGTGCGTCGGCGTGCGATTGAAAAGTTTTTCGTTTTTCTGAGTCGACCGGGTTCAGCTCTATAACCCGGGACCGGGCGATTCGTTGGCGAATTACGAGGTTCATCTCAAGAACCGGCAACATCGGTTACGGGTGTCGAGTCGCGTCAAAGGTGGTTCGTCCTAGGTCTCGTCTCGTCACGGTCGTTCCTCCACTCGCACACTTTATGTCGGACCTCGGTGTTTTTGTTTTTGGGTATTCCGTCGTCGTCGTCGTCGTCGCTATTTACGTACGAAATCGTGTTTTTGCTTTCCCTCTGTCTCTACTTTTTTTCTTCTTACATACTCGATCGTTCTTTTTTCTTTCACTTTTTGCTCGCGAATCCTGCTGTGACCTGTGTACCTGCTTGTACATACCTTATTATCGTGTTTATCTGCTTTTTTTTTCTCTTTTCGAAAGACGGTCACTGCGACACAATGAACTTGTCTCATATCTGATGCCCGATGTGATTCTTGACGTGTGACTGACAAATGTGGGCAAAGCATTTCCTGAGTGATCAAATGGACTGATTGAATGACCATGTTGATCACAATCATTGAGTCACTGTGTCCAGTCAAATGAAGACTTAGCAACCTTGAACAAACCTGTGTCCAAGTCTTAACATGACCTGTAGGCAAGGCTGACACCGACGACTGATACTCACAACTGGTACCCATGATGGTCATCAGCTCGATCATACATGTAGGTGGCTAACATGATTTCTAGTTCATATATATACAGGATATTCTGCTCCAGCAGGCTATGCTGCTTTATAGATACATCATCTGATTGCAGTCACAGAACTTAGTGTAATACATCTGTTACTGTAGTTCTTCAATTATAGCTCATGATATATCCCCAGGACACATCCCCAAAGCCAATGTGGATCCCAAATCAATGCTTCTTTCCCCTGAATGAGGCACAGAATTGTGTTACATAAGTCTGAGTGGATGGGCTAATATCAGCCAATCAGAAGCCTTATATTGCTGGGGTTTTGTGACCATTTTGCTTATATCTTATCCAGATTAGATCAGATTGATTAGATTGTTGCACCATTGGAATCCCAAAGACAGGGGCTACTTTTGTCATCATACCAAAAAGGAATAATGACTTGCCTTTTTGGGAAAGAAATTTCGCAGCTTCAATTCTTGATTGATAGGGACAGGTACTTCATGGACTATCCCAAAAATGTTTGGAGGGTTGTATCTGCATGTATTCAATACATCGTTAAATGAATGTTTTATATGCCCCTATTACTAAAAAGCCTGAAAACCATGTTTTCAAACACATCAGACCACCCATTTACATTGGGAGAAGTGATGGAACTCAAGGTAATGGATGTGGTAATGTCTCCTATGAGTTATTACAGCCATACCTGCCACCTGTACAGCTGTATTTCGCAAAAAGGTACCAGGAGGAAAACATTTCATAACATAACAGGCTTTTATTCCAGACACCTGGGACTTTGATATGGTCTAGATATATATCAATGGTATCTGGGAATATACTTTTTGAGCCCCTATGTTGAAAGTGTCAAAAATGCGAATATATTTTGTGTTTTCCCCCTATTTTTTATTTATCCCTAACCTGCTCAGTCTTCGTAATTTCACCTTCACTTCCGCCCTTCCCACCCAACTGCAGCCGTTCCTCAGTAACTACCCTGTACCTGTGCCTGTGCCTGTCTGCCATACATGCAGAGCCTCATTTGAGTGGTCAGGACAGTTTATTATGAAGAAGGAGGGAAGAAAGGGAATAAGGAAAAACATTTATTGATGGAGATTCCAAAAATAGAAATGTTGTAGGAGTAGTGGCTGCATTTGGTGTGCTTCATGGCTGCTTATGTCATCACTCAAGTGGATATAGAAAAATGCCCCTATCTCTATCAATCAAGAATTGAAGCTGCGAAATTTCTTTCCCAAAAAGGCAAGTCATTATTCCTTTTTGGTATCACAAGAGGCATTGCCAGATGCCTACACATAAGAACATGCTAGTAACAGGATCTAATTAGTACAAATTTTCTAATCTATAAACAACATGGGACAGTATTGCATATTTTTTACTAGTGAATAGCTGTGTCTTATTGTGATATGTTAGTATTAGATAAACTATTACACCATGTAACAGGCTAAACAAACTAGGTTCTAAAACTATCATACCATATTACAGTCTAAATGCCTTGTTTATTTATTTAGCCTGTCACATGGTGTGATAGTTTACCTGTGTTATATTGTGACATGGTAGTATTAGCTATTAACCAGGAAAACTTATGCAAAGCTGTCCCATGCTGTTTGTAGATAGGGAAAATTTATGCTAATTAGATCCTGTTACTAGCATGTTTTTATGTGTGGCATCTGGCAATGCCTCTTGTGTATGATGACAAAAGTTGTAGCCCCTGTCTTTAGAATTCCAATGGTGCAACAATCTAATCAATCTGATCTAATCTGGATAAGATATAAGCAAAATGGTCACAAAACCCTGGCGATATAAGGCTTCTGATTGGCTGATATTAGCCCATCCATTCAGATCACTTATGTAACACAATTCTGTGCCTCATTCAGGGGAAAGAAGCATTGATTTGGGATTCACAAAGTTGGATGTATCTTAAGCTATAATTGCCATAGACTACAGTAACAGATGTATCACCTCCTTGGTGATAGCACAGTCTTAGGATATATCAAACTGACCATAGGTGGTGGCTCTGGATATGTCCCCCCAGGTCAACCCTGGTCCAAAGACTCAGAGTAAGTTCTGAGGTTTTGATATGCTCCTGCTGACTTGCCTTCATCTTCAGGCTCTTGCAGACAGATACACTCCCACTCCATCACAACCAATCCATGGCCGACTTGGACTGAACAACTTTCCAGCTTCCCGGTCACCAGACCAACTTTGCTGCCAAGCAGAAATGCCAGCTGGCTTCCCTTGCTGCTTACAGCAAGTTGTGGAACTCCCGGAACCTCGAATTCATGTGGTACGAACCATGGCAACTCGTCCTATCAGCTCTTGTGGCCAACCATGCATCCCTCTCGGTCACACCACAAGTGTGCCTGTGGAATGACACATCATCCGGGTCCGTCCCGACACACACCACGCCCGCTACCGCCTGGCTCATGTCTACCAATGATGAACACAGTGAAAATCTCAGGATGGATTTGGATGCAAACATGCAAACATGCAAACACTCACACAAGAGGCATTGTCAGATGCCATACATAAGAACATGCTAGTAACAGGATCTAATTAGTATAAATTTTCCTAATCTACAAACAGATAGTATTGCATGATTTTTACTGGTGAATAGCTATTAGCTGTGTCATATTGTGACATGTTAGTATTAGGTAAACTATTACACCATGTACTAACAGGTTAAACAAACCATGATCTAAAACTATCATACCATGTGACAGTCTAAATCCCTTGTTTATTTAGCCTGTCACATGGTGTGATAGTTTACCTGTGTCATATTATGACATGGTAGTGTTAGCTGTTAACCAGGAAAATTTATACAAGGCTGTCCAATGCTGTTTCAAGTTGTAGATGGGAAAATTTTGTACTAATTGGATCCTGTTACTAGCATGTTCTTATGTGTGGCATCTGGCAATGCCTCTGGTCACGGTGTCACCATGAGCTCGATAGTGAACAGCTCCATGCCCATGAGATACAACAGTTCTGCATTCCGGACTTCACCATCAAATGGAAAGTCTCTATGCTGCAACCAGATGCCAGATCAAACTTTCTAGCCGAACTCTTCTCCCGCAAGGTTGTATACCTCAGCTATCTGCTACTTGCTGAGCTTAAAGCTTGTGGCCACCACACCAACAACGCCCAGAGGAGCTTGGAGAACGCTCAGGAGCCAATGGATCTAGCTCATCGACAAGTGACGACGACAACTCAAACAACAGGCTTACCACCTGTTCCATGTGTACCCACAGCAGAATTCCGACATCCTTCTTGCAATCACGGGACTTTGGTGGTTGACGGTCATACTCTGTATTCTCTTGTGACAGTATGAAGGGTCCAGACTCTGCCAACTCTTCGGAATACTTGCCATATAGCTCTGAACTTGAAGGCGACTCTGAGTTGGATCCAATGATTCGCAATGGAAGTTGAAGATGCTGACGAACCACTTGCAATGGATGATGACAACTCGGGCGACAGCAAGTTGAACTGATATATTACTGAAATACCTTGCATTGGTACTGAGTGATACATCACCTACTGTAGTGCCAGTGTATCCTATTCAACAAGACATATATCACTCAGAACTCTTGATCACTGATATATCATTCCTACAAATCCTACCTTGCCTTACTTAGTGCTACCAGTGACTCAGTGAGTTATACATTGCCTCATCCTACAGTTTTCTAGTCAACCAGAAATATACTAGTAGTATATCACTGATATGCTACTATGAAAGCCTAAAAAAGAGTTCAAGAACAAGATGGCAGGACTCTATTGATCATCAAAGTCACTGGGATCTTCTCCGTCCAGGTCTGCCAGTGCATGTCTTCTCTTGCCGATCAATCATTGATCCTTTCTCGACGTGCTGCCTCAAAGTGTTTGTGTAAAATGGTACAAGTACACTACTCGGTGACCTCTAGTCGACATCCAATACTTCCAACTTAGCGGTCACGTCTTCCACCCGGCCCATTAGCGTGAGCAGGATGCCCTGTTGTTTCATCAGCTCCCCCCGGACGCCTTGCATGAGCGAATTGATGTGAGCAAGCTCACTGCTCAGCCGGTCCCTCTCCTTCGCTACCTCCGACTTCACGACTCGCTTTCGGTCTCCGGTTGGGACGCGCATGACCTTGAAGCTGGGGGTTTTGATCCCGTCAACCTCAGTGAGGTCGATCGGCGATGCAGTGCGCTTGGCCGTCGCTTGGACCGTGCGAACCGGTCTCTCGCCGTGCGTCTGCTTAGGAACTATGGATTGCTCAGTCGAGCCCATTTTGAGCCTGTTCACTCACCGTCCATCACCTTTCTGCCTCGACCCACCGACCTGCTGCACTTCGCCTTGAGCACGATACAACGCTTGCACGCGCGGCCCACTCGTCCTCGGCACTGGCTAGACATCTCGGCCTTGATGCACCGGAGGCATGGACCCGCGTCCTCATCCTCGTCGTCATCGTCATCATCCTTATCGCCGTCCTCTTGCTCGCTCGGCGATGCAACACGCGGCCGCTGTGACATCGTCAGCTCGCACCACGATAATGACGTCAAAAACTTACCTTCCTGCTCGTCGACGCCGTTGATGCCGCGACTGGTGTGCGCATTGGCGGCACGAGAACCTCCATCACCATCCGCGGCCGCCTCACGACTGGAGCAACCTCTACCTCCTCCATTGGCATCGGCGCTGACGTAGGTTGCTGCTGCACTTGAACGGTGACGACCGGTGGCACTACTTGAGTCTCGCGCAACCTCTTGCACGTACGGAAAGCCTCGACGAGCTCCACTAGCACCACATCCTCCACCTCAGTGTCAACGCCGAGGTCGTCGGCCTCGCGTCGAGCCTCCATAAACTTCGCCTAAGTCGAGTCAGTGCAGTATCCAGCCTGATCCAACGGAAACACACCCTTTTCTCTTCGAACGTCCCGCACCAGAGCACCTGCTCCTCCCGCAAGTTGTTCCTGTTGTCTGACATCGCCTTGACCTCGGCGCGAAGCGTCCCGAGCGCGTCCTTGAACGCCCGTCTTGCCGCGACACGCTTCTCCGACTTGGGATTTGGCCGATTGAAGGCGTCTTCGAGAGGATCGAGGTCGCTGATGAGCGCCATGGTCGTTGGATGTGGTAGATGGAACGGGATGGCGAGAAGCAGGTAAGTAGCGCTTCCGCGTTCCGTTCCCACGCCTCAGGTGCGTCGCCTTGTTCACTTAGCCGAGTCGCATCACTAACTGAGGAGTCGACAGTCCGAGTCAACGCTTCAGCCTGCAACCTGCGGTTAGTACATAATTTCATCTGATCATCTTAAGCTTCGCCAGATCTCTGCCGTTCTCGTGCAATATCACTGCGTCCTGCCATCAAACCATGACATTCTGTGACTTCCATCCATGTCCTGTGCCAGAGCATGGTAAATGATTCCATCTATCTGTTGCAGGTGTCCGAGTCAGGCACTACTCGGGCGTTATGGTCAAATGGAATCACTTACGGACATGGATGGAATGGGACTTGGGGACGGGACAGAATAATATTGCAAGGGAACTGGTAAAGTAGGTGAGGTTCCTAGGACATCAAATGGGCCGTATAACCTAGTGAGTGTCAGCTCTCTACAACACCATGATGATAGGGACTGACCTGAAGAATCATGATGCAAGACATCCTCTCGGGCTCTACATACCCAGACCCAGCGGTTTGCTTATCGCAGTCAACAGTACCGGTTTAATGCTGAGGCAGGCATCAACTGGCTCCCTGATTTCTCGACACTCGCTTGAGCCAACACAACTTCAGTAACAAACATGACAAATGTAGATATTTCGACATGAACGCTTGCGCACAAATACAAAGCTGTATGAAAACAGACTCAAGCACTCTCTCACCACTTTTCGTGAGCAGGTCGTACTATGCATGGTCATACATAAGTGCGGATTCTCAGCAAGAAAAGGCGGGCGAACTTACAGTCAATCTCCCAGGCCCACGCTGAGCTGTCTTGCTCGACGAGGTTGAGATAAGCCTGTATGCGCCCAACGGTAATGATGCGGTGTGTCCATTGAGGCTAAAACCCACCCACTCACCTGCGCAATTGAATCTGGATTAAGGCGGGCGTCTGCATTGGCCTCCCAGGCAGGGTCGTTGCGGGTCCCTCTGGCACGGTCGGTCAGAATGCCTCCGTCGATGATGCTCTGCAATTTATAGAAAGCAAATACGCGAGATCAGGTTTGTACCCCGTTTTACCCCAATCATGGAAGCTCACGTGCGCAACCTGCGTATATACAATGTCAGTAAGAAACAATGAAAAATGGAACACAGATTGGCAAACATGAATGTTCTGTTTTCCAAATTCTTTGGCCAAGCTCTGGGACAACGCTCTGATACCGAATTTGCCAGCTGCGAATGCGCTCGTGACGGTGTTCCCTCTGATCGCAGCTGTAGCCCCTGTGAAGATCAGACTACCTCTCTTTCTAGCGCCACCCTTTCCGCCTTCACTTGGCTGTTCAAAGTCGTTCTTTGTCAATTCGAGCATGACTTCTCTGGCGAAAGTAAAGGCGGCGAGAACATTGGTATCCAACGATTCGCGCACTTCTTCCTCGCTAATTTCCAGGAATGGCTTCCATATGCCATATCCAGCATTGAACACTGCAACGCGGAGGGGAGAAGAAGATACCGGGAAATGTGTCCTGAGGTTAGAGAATGCGGAACGGATCGAGGCCGGAGTATAGTCCGAGACCGGGAAGGGTACAGCCTAATGACGAGGTCTCGTCAGGAGTAAGATCAGGCAAAGTCAACTCGCACCTCTCCACCGTTCTGGTTGATCTCGTTGGCGAGCTTGTTGAGATGTTCGGGGCCGCGAGATATCAATGCAACTCTATACCCCAGCTTACCGAACAGACGACTTGAAGGATGTTAGTCTCCGTTGCATTGAGTTGGTCAAGTCCTCACGCCGAAGAAGCCCCCGTTCCTACGTGGGAATGAGTACTGCTATCACATCCCTGAAGGCCGCCGTGCAAACTGACCTGACCCATTTCCAATACCAGCGACGACGAACAATGGTCGAATAGCAGACATATCTTGTTGAATGAGGAAGTTATGCGACCGACTGGGTCATATTTATACGAGGTCGGGCAGCTTCAGTGACATGAGTCAGCCCGGGTTGGATCACAAATAAAATTGGTCACAAGGGTGACGCAATCGGGGGCTGATATTCCCACTAAATGACGAGTCGTGCACTCGACTTTGGTCTATAGAGGAGCAAGGTATCTGTTGATGGTTCTACCTTACGATGATCAGTGTGGGAACGATGGTTGGAAAGGTAGTCGGCGTGCAGATATGTCCGGTCTTACTGTTCTACTAGGCCCATCATAATGCTTCAAGTCTGCCCAGGAATCTTGAGGCTGCCGTAGGCTGGTATTGATTAGAGGCCGTGGGGACGAGGTGACATGAGAACACACCGATTGCGAACGAATTATTTAGTAAGATCAAGGGGCGAAGAACCTTGGAATGCGATTGCGTACCACTTAATAATGGGCTTTGTCCGTTTCGTCTGCGGGTGATGTTGATCACGCGAGATAGTAGCAAAATCGACTCCCTTGCGAGTCTGCAATGGCACCTATGAATTGATGACGAGTCATAGCGTAACCTCTGAGTCAGGCTATTAAATTTAAAGCTAATTCGCTTGAGCTCTTCAAACAGAATGTGCAGATCGCCATGGAACACGTCGCCGGGTGAACGCGCTCGCACAGAACTCGTTGAACGGAATGTAGGTCCAGCCGAGCTTTCGACATTCCGCCCTGCCATCCGATTTTAGAGCATACGCGACATTCAGACAACACGCGGGCGTCAATCCTGCACAGACAAAAGTCTTGCCCCGCAGACTTCCGTGTAGTTGATTCTCCGCAGCGGACTTGAGGGCACTCGGCCTTGCCTAGCGAGTCCTCACCGACGCACTAAGACAATCTGGAGTCGGCGCCTACACGCTCCCTACCCAGAACGCGAGTCCGCTGAGCAACCAGCAGTTGCTCACGGATACAACCCACGGGGTTCAGCAAGCGTACGAGGAATTCAAGCGGATGCAAGAGAGCAGCGCGGTCGTCGCCAACTTTTTGGATGCTCCGGAGAATCTGGGACGACCAAAGGCGTGACAGTCTACGGTTACACTGACGCTCTGTCTCAGAGGCCCCATTCACCGGGCATTCAAGACCCCATCAAATGAACGACGATAAATCGGCTGGTTGTGCAGTGAGGTACAGGAATTATGGCCCCAAAATATTCGACATCTTCACGGTCTCGGTTAGTCCAGAGCCTATATGGCCTTCGAACCCCTGATAACGCATACCCCCAGATGCTGGCGCATACCGCACCCCTTTGCGCCCATCCCGAGGGGGTATGCGTCATGAGAGGTTCGACTGTACCTTTTGGTCTTCATTTCATTTCCGTTTCTCTTTATATATTCACAAAGCCAGACCGTCATGACATCATACTTATGACTAGTCTACGACTCTGAGTATGAAACACAATATTTTCATCGTCGGATATTTTTCCCTCAGACATGTTCCTCATTGCCAGCGGCGACAGACAAAGCGAAAAAGCCAACGGGAGCTCAGGCTGTGAAGTTGAACCACGCAAAAGTTCATCGTCGACCATCGATGTCGGAATCTTTCAGCCTCGTCCGATGCGCATCAGCAAATTCAAACTTCCCAATAGCTTCCGAACGAGGAATGCCTGGATCTCGATTATGCTGTCAGTGGTAGCACTTTTTAGTATCCTCTGTGCATACAACCGGACGAAAGACACGTACGCAGAACTCCACCCGAAGCACCGCCCGTGAATGTCATCCCTTAGGCTTTATGATAGAGCGGAATCGTTCACAAGATCAATTGAGAAGTTGACGCCACGCGATTATCAAGCCTGAGTCTCTTCCGAAACTGTGGGAATCCCCCCCCCCCCCCTCACTTTTCTACCCACTTCTTCGAGCAGGAAGTGGCACACAGACACAGGACTCTGGCCTTCGGCCACAATCCGTCAACTGGAACGAAACCGAACGAGACTGTTGTAAACAAGGTAATTGCCGACGAAGTTTGGCCGTGCAAGTTCTAGTTATTTACACCAGGCTATTTTTTCCGGCGTCTGGAACGAGGGTTTCTCCGTGCGATTGTCCGATGCTGGCCCGGCGTGCCCGGTTATAGCCCACGTTATCCCCCTTCTTTGCCTAGGCACCAGCGGGATAGAAAATCAGGGGCTCCTTACCCTTCGCTCATCCGCGTCGTTGGTGTCGCTGTTTCATCTCGTTGACTTTCATCTCGATTTACCGCCTATTTCCGTCAGGTTTTTGGGGCTTTCGTCGAGCGTTGCCCTGCTCAGCAGCGTCTCGTTCTGATCTGATCCAGAACGTTTGAGCTTCACGTGCCCGCCTCACCTTCCGGGCGCAGAGGACAATTAGATTCATAACTGAACCCCACAATTATTGCCCCACAATCCCCAAATCAAATTTTCGGAACGCCTTGGCTGACATTGTTTAGCTATGTTTCGCGGTGTAAAGTGTTCATAGCCGCTCAGAAATGTCCGCCCGCCCTTCTTGAAACCAAATGGGTCCGAACCAAGTAAGTTATTGGCAACAGGAACTTCGCTGGCAGGGAGACTACTTTACGCCGTTAACTGTCAACACTCTTTCGTAGACCTTCTACAGTCGAACCTCTCATAACGCCTCGGGATAGGCGCAAAGGTATGCATCATCTGGGTAGAATTCTCTCACTGACCAGCCGGGATGTTCAAATCATGAGGGGTTATGTGTGATATATGATACAGGGTATGCGTCACGAGGGGGTCTCACTGTGGTTCATCTCCAGACTTGAAGACGTATATAAACGTCCACAATTTTGCAGTAGAAACCCCATTCATCTGTGAATACTCTGCTCTTCAAATACTCGCCATGTTCATTCTTCCAGCCAGCCTCAAAGCCGCGATTGCTGCTGCTGCCATTTTCGAGAGTTCGTGGATGTTGATTCGTTGTTCCCCGTCCTTGTTTCTCAGTCTTGTATGACCCAAACAGCCCTCTCGCAAGAGTGCACTCGCACTGGGAAAGTTAGGTCGGGTGATACCTGCGACATGATGTCTGCCAGGTATAGCGTCTCCACGTAAGCCACACAATTATCGATACCACTGATGGCAGCTTACTATACAGTCCGTGATCAACAGCTTTCAGCTTGCACAGGTAAACAGGGGCATCATCGACCAGAATTGTGACAATCTCCAACCTGGCCAGGTGACGTAGCCTTACCCCTATGTTATCTAGCAAGACTGAATCAGTGGACTGAATGTTATATAGGAACTCTGCCTTGGGTTTGAAGGCCAAGATTGCACAGACACCTACGTTGTGCGGTCCGGGGACATTTGCAATGACATCGCGAAGAAGTACGACATCCCAGTGAAAACGTTGATGCTGAACAACCCGAACGTGAACCAGAACTGTACGGACTTGTATCCCGGAGAGGTCAAGTCTTTGCACTTCATCGTGACTGAAGGGTGCTCATTGATCACCCCCACAGGTCCTGTGCGTCTCAAGCAAGGTCTACCCCTACCCCCGCAACTTGGACTAGGCAAGTTTGAACAACTTGTAAAAAACGTTCAGGATGAGCGCACCGGGAAGTATGGTGATTGGAATCGAAGATAGTCTTGTGACCATCAGTGTATGAATATGAATATGAATATGACTGTGTATTGGAATTCCACAGCAAGTGTTTCATACAGTTCTCTCCCGCTAATACCTAGCAATGCTGAACGTTCGAGTGAAATGGCCAGCAAGTCACGTTGAGTGTCATGACCATGATGTTGCGTCCGATTTCCGCCCATCACCGCATGCGGGTCCCGTAGACATGCTCCGTCATCGCGATGACAATGTCTAGGATCAAGGGCTCCGATAGACGCTGAGATTCCCATTGCTCGCACTGGAGAAAATCAGCCAGGGTGACAGCCACTGGTAGGCCCATCTGCCAATCGCCGCCGAGGGAATGAGCAACGCGTTTTTACTGGGCCTGGGAAATATTAGCAACGCTTCCAGTGTAAAAATATCCGAGAGCCAGAAAAACAGAATAAGCAACGAGAACTTCACCGCTCGATCGGCGCCCTGCCACTGGGAACCGTGACACCGCCACGACGCCTGGCACGTACGGAAAAGGAACACGGCTCCTATCACCGAGGCTGCCCAAGAATTCGGCGGGCGTGTGCGCCACGGCCGCCCGCGTGTAATACACGAACGCATAGTCTGAGCCGCTACCATACTCCTCGTGAGACCGTCGCCGGCCTTTCCATGCCTCATCGTTAGTAGTAGCGCTTTCAGAATCCTGCGCGGCCCGGGGCAGCGCCTGACAAGAGCGCGTCCCGGGGTGCGTCTGTAGGGGAATAATTGAATGCTCAGGCTGGCCACGACCCGGGAAGGTCCACACACTGGGGCTGCCTGGAGACGTGAGGCACACCGTGGCATGTTGGAAGGTGAGTTTGCCAGCGTCTCCGAGACAAGGGTGGAAGAACGTCCAGCTGCGGCGTCGGCCACTTTGTTCAATGCTGTGTCTCCCGTCTCGTATTGGGCATTGTCAATCATCAAAGAGGACGACGATGTCTGCGAATGTAGAAGCTGATGGGTATCTTGGCCATTACAATTCAACTTCAAGAACGTGTTTTACAGTAACAAACAAGAGATCATGGAATGAGTACAGAGAAAATGCAGGTTAGTCCAAAGATCATGAAATAAATATAAAGTCTCTGAGGAAAAAGGACGGCCATGAATTATGCGTAAACACTAGCACCTACACGCTCGTAGGAGGGTGGCGCTTCACCCTCTCGCTCACTAGACCACGCGTCGTTAAACGTTCATGAATTTGCGTAAGAGATCATGGGATGAGTACAGAGAAAATGAAAGATCACCAAAGGTAAGAAACATTACTAGTGAGATAAATATAAAGTCTCTGAGGAAAAAGGACGGCCATGAACTATGCGTAAACACTAGCACCTACACGCTCGTAGGAGGGTGGCGCTTCACCACTCTCGCTCACTAGACCACGCATTAAACGTTCATGAAGTTGCGTGCGGCTGGCCGGCGAACCTGACCGATTTGAGCGCACTCTTAGGATGGGTACGAGATGTTCCCGCCGAGGAATAGGGAGGTTATCGGCTGTATGAGAGTTTCTTCGCGCATTCGCTTGGCGGCGAGTACAAGGACACGTTGATGCCTCTTCTGAGGAGTCGTCTCCCGACCGCGGCACCTCGTCGTAGCGTGGAAGAGATGTCCATTCAGACGTGCAGTGGCACTGCAAGCAATGGTAGATGAATACCGGTAATGCCAAACATGTTGAAGATGGGACTTACCGACAGGATTTGTATGGGTGCTTGTATCACAATATCATACAATTTCTTCTTCACCGCTCCTTCCTCCTTTTCCACCCGCAAGATTATCTTGAGTGTATGATCAACCATGACATTGCTCCGCTTGTTTCGGTTCGAGGGACGCAGAATAGAACAGGAATCGGGTACTGCCAATTCATGGCGAATCGTCCATGGTCCCAGTCCTGTGAAGGAAGATGCCACTTCCCTTTCGTCCTCTCCAGGTCTCAAAAATCGATATAGGGGGGACTTGCGGAATACATCTAGCTCATCGGATGCCAGTGGCAAGATGGGTTCGCTGTATCTTTGATTCCGATTGTTGTGCCCGACGTCCAACAAAGTAGCGCGTCGTATGGCATCTGACTGTACTCGTGATCCGGCTTGTGTATAATACTCCGTCCGCTCTTAGAAATCACGGGTGTATCAGCCAAGTTCACCCTGTTCTGTGAGTTTACTCACCGTCAAGGTGCACCATTATGCTGTGCATTTTAAATTTCGTTAAGGGCGTGATCGTGAGTTGAAACGGCACTTTCCCGCCAACAGGGATATCGCGCCCTGCGGCCTGGACACGGTATTGGAACTGGCCGTCCCATTCTCGCTCCAAATCGAGGCCCTCTATCTGCTGTGTCTCATCACCCCTTGGCATGGACACAACGATGACCTCCTTTTCTGCAGCTATATTCGACTTGAAAGCACTGGGGCGCTTGACTTCAGCTTTGACTTTCCAAGTGAGTGATCCACGATCGGCCTTGGCCGTAGGCGGCAAGTCATTTGGGATCGTGAAGAATATCGGATAGGTGTGCGTTCCTGTACTACAAATTGGATCAAGTCGTGAGGGAGGGTATTCCAGAGACGGACCTTCAGGAAACAGGACCCAACCGTCACCGGCCTTGTCCACACCATCGGCCAAAGAAGGCTCTGCGCCTCCGATCTCAGTCAGAGCGTGTCTCGCACCATGGGTGCTGACTGAGGCTTTGCCCTTCCCCTTCATTAATGATCGTCCGCGTTCCTCTTGATCATGTGACCGACGTCTGGATTCGGCTCGAGGTGACCGAGATCGAACGCGGTCCGTCACCGTGTCAAAGACGTGGACAACCTTTCCAAACGAAAAGCGCGAATGAGATCTGCCCCGGCGGCTGTGATCTGAGCTGCGGGATGAAGAACCTGTAGCGATACGGGATAACCCATAATACTCGACATCATGGGGACTTATTGCAGAGGAGTCGGAGCTTTCACTGCCGTCTTCTGGGATCTCTTCAATGCTTGACCTGCGCATGCTGGATGACGATGTGTGATAATGAACGTCCGGGGTCAAGTTGGTTTGGGATAGAATGTAAGAACCTGAGGTACTTAATCAGAACTATTCACGATTGAACTAATGCATAAAACACCTACTCTGCGATTCCGATATTCGTGAACTGGAAGCGACAGATGAAGACCTGCCTGCGAGAGAATCAGGCTTGAGGAAGGAACGCCGATCGGTTGGACCAGGATATGGTGGGGCGGAGTCAAGTGATATTCTATCCAGTCGAGGATTTCTATCGATGACCCTAGAGCTCGTGGAGCGAGGGTCCAGACTGACACTACGCTTTTTGCCGAGTCCGTTGAGAGGGTGATCATGTGCACCATACTCGGTTTGATCATCAAGAGATTGCACTCCGCTGGCAGGTTTTGTAGATGTGGCGCGGTGCCGTCCCTGGCGTACGGGGCCTGCCTTGAATACTACCGTTGAAGCAGAATGAACTTTGTATTGCTGCGTGACATCGATGCGACTGGGCCCACTGCCTATCACCCCTTTAGCACACGACATATACGTATGAAGGGACATGGTGACTGTACCTTGTACGTAGTGAGTAATCGCTCTGGCCTTGAGCTTGAGCTTGATGCTGGATACTTTGGTGGGCTTTACGAGGTCAAGGGTGAGGAGGCCACGAACGACGGCCGGTGGTAGCATGCCATCTTCGTATTGTCGGGATGCGTGGTCGGGTGTGGTGCGGAGGGTGACCACCGGCTCGGTGAGCTGAATAGAGAGGGAGCTTTTCTCGGGAGACATGGGGCGTAGAAAGGACGACTGATGTGTGATGCAGTGCGGGTCCTTTTAAGCTTACAAGTCACGGAGTTGTAGCACCGGTGTACCATATTTGAGTGGCACGTATCTTAATGGGGGGCCCGCGCCAGGGAAGAGTCTTGGATGGATGACAAGCACGGCCGGTTCCGATAATAAGTTCCACCCGCGCCGCCACTTTCAATGACATTTTTTGTTCCTCGAACGCCATTAGCCTTGAATGCATTGCCGAGTTGCTGAATCATGAGATCTAAAAATTACCACTCGGCCCGTCCTTGAAGCCCCACACTTACACTTCATGGCCGCCACTGATGCTTATGAGGGTTATTCTCACAGGTGATTAAATGACGGCGCTAAATCTTTAGTCATTGTCCTCCAATTCTCGATTTATCATCCAATGAGTGTAGACCTATTTCTCAGTGCAGTAGCAGCGACTCGGATCGAGGAGCCTTGCGTGCACACTGGCAGACCGTCGCCGATTCACAAGACCAGGATATCTCGAAAACTTTTTTCGGAAGAAGATGCAACTCATCGAATCATTGAATGCAAAGAAAGAATCCTGGGGCCGATGCACCCGTCCTCGTTGAACAGTGACGTTGAACGTTGAATATTGAATGCCCAACTTGGGCAAGTCATCTTTCTCAATTTGCGTACAAGCATATACTAAAATCAACCTAGTACCACAACCCTGATTAAATCGTAGTCATTTTTAGTCTCCCATACCCTAAGTTAGGCAGGAAGACGGTCGTTCCTTCTATATGTCATCTTGCACTCCCATAGTCCAGGCATAGGCTGATTTGCATGACCAACGGAACTTGCACGTTTGCTAACTTCAACCAGGAATTACCTTCGAACTTTCCGAGTCTCCCGACCGCAGAAGTCGCTCAGTCTCAACCGCTAAAGTTATCAGAAAGACTGGACCTTGACCTTCTTGGCGTGGTGAATCGGCGGTCCGCAGTCGTCAAGTTACCCTATCTATGAATGCTGCCCTAGTGCCTCAAACATCCGATCATGATCACGGGGGAAAACTCCGGACATTCATAAATCCTCGGCTTTCCCCGTGATTCCTCGTACAGCTCGTTCATCATGATCTCTGGTTTTACCACAGTGTGCTTTATATTGGTTGTCCTCGCTCTCGCCTATGTATCGTTCAAGCGTTTCACCGCTGGTCCTCGCCTGTCCAAACACCGTAGTCCAAAGTCACCATCGTTTGTCCTTGGCACGTCCTTCGTTTACGTTTCTCGCCATATCACCGACATCGTACAGGAAACCTGCTCGAATTATACCAATTGGTCAAGCAGACTTTACAACGCCTCTACGGCCCGGGCGACATCTTTCGCTTCAAGAGTCAAGACGATCTTTGGAGAAAGTACAGCCGAATGCACGCATCGGCGCTGACATCTAAATGTATCTATTGGCCCATTGTATGGAGACCAACTTTTGGTCACAGACCCGAAAGCCCTCCAATGGATATTCTGCAAGTCGGTCCATCAATATCCAAAACTCAGTCTCCGTCTTCTTATTCGATTGATAAGCGGACCGGGGCTCACTTGGGCCGACGGTATTTGCAACGCCCTCTCTGTCTTATATGTTGTTTTCTGATACTAGGTGTTTTGATAGGAAAAGATCATCAGCGATAAATGAATGTCCTTCTTCCGGGTTTTGGAGGTCCTGAATCCAGAGCATTCTCGAATGCATTCCAGGGATGTGCTCAATCGGTAAGTACACGCATGCCAAGTCTCGCCTCTATCTATCTCACCTGCCCGTAGATGAGCACTAGATGGATGGAGATCATTGGGAGCAGTAGCGACCAAAAAGCTGTCCTGAATATCTCAGCTTGGCTCTCTCGTGCAACACTAGATGCAATTGGCCAAAGGTCCGTTGATACCCCGTGCTATAATAATCAACCTGTTTATTTCCCACCAGCTGCGTTCGATGTCCCATTTGGCGCTGTCGACGACGCCACCCATTGGCCATGATGTATCACAATATGAATATGTTGTCGGTATTATACTTTCTGACCGTCATTTGATTTCTATACTCACAGGAGCGATGTGTTTGGACGTCCTTCTGCTCAACAGACTTTCATACAAGTTGCTTCAAACCATGTTCCGCTGCGGATACTGGAATGGCTGAGCGATCATGCATCCAACCCTCGACTCAAACGAGCGCGTGACGTGAAACCGACAGCCACGAAGGTGACAAGGGACATGGTGCGAGAGAAAGCCGAGAGCCTATTGGCAGGAAAGGGGAGTAGGGACATTTTCAGCTTGCTTGGTAGGCGATGAGCATTATGATGTCAACATTACTGACGATTTGAGCAGTCAAAGCCAACATGAGGCAAAGAACAAGTTGACAGAAGAGGAGTTGTTGGCGCAGATGCGATACGGAATAGCATGGATATCGGTCTTCACTTCCTGTCATACTAATTATTATCAGCACGATTTTGAATGCGGGTCACAAAACCACGTCAAAATCACTGAGCTGGATCCCTTCTGGAGCTTGCCAGACATCCTGAGATGCAGTGCAGACTCCGGTCTGAGATCCGGGAGGTGAAGGATGTGATCCGGGCCTGTGGAGATACACAGTTCACGGTGGCCGATATTGATGTGATGCCTTACACAACAGCAGTGATCAAGGTACACTGATTTCTGCTCCAGCCTTAGTATCTCTCATTTGATGCCACTTCAGTAAGAAGGGTTGCGCTATCACTAGGTGGCGTCCAGTGCCAACAGCATAATCGAGATCCAGGCATTCCTTGTGGAAATTATCGGGAAGTTTGATATTGCGATGACGGACCAAGTTGCAAGGGTCAGCAGGAACGAATTAACCAGAGCGCGGTTCACAGCTGCTATTGGTTGTGTCTGTCGCTGCTAGTGAGGACGATGTCTGAGTAAAGATGAGCTGAGGACGTCCATAAACATTTTCTTTAAAATTTGTTTCTATTGTGACTACGGCGTCGGCTTCTTATCATGCAGGTAAGCTATACATGTACAATATTTACCTATCCTGAATGAATTTCGATGTGACTGGTATTCGCTATTCCGGAGGCGATTTCGCGAGCCTCAAATCCGCTGAAATAAAGAGTGGCACATAGATCCAGATTGCTCGTAGTACATTCATCTAGTCATGATGTCCATCCGATCCGGTAGTATACGTACTCTACATCATCGTCCATGCAGCTCCTCTCGGGCCACCCGTCACTATGAGCTTCACAAAAAACAGATTCTTTCGAGAGAATGATAAGTTCTCGCTGGGATCCATCCAAAACGCGATCCTTTGGGCCAAACACTTCTTCGATCGTGCTGGACTCGAATGTGTGTGTCTTTCGCAGTGGAATCACGAGGTGGAATACGGGTTCCTCGTTCGAACTGTCGGGGAATGAGAGGAGGTATCTGAGGCAATCCCGTATCCAGACAGCATGTTGAACTTCGTAAACGATGTCTGCGCCAAAGATGACATCGAATGGGGTCGACAAGCACTCTGGCACCTCTGTCGTCGAAAACGATGACCAGTCCAAAGGGTGACTGCTTATGGAAAGCGTATTGCCTCCGTCGTCTGCAACGGTCGAGAAGTTGGTGTCAATGTTGAATTGTAGGTTATCGAGCACAGCGGGATAAAAATCTGTGAGGACGATGCCGAGAGCTCGGTTTACATTTGGTCCCTTCGAGTGAGGCAACGCCTGCAATACCTTGGCTACCGTCAATCCAACCAACCCAGTGCCTGCACCTAGCTCAAGGATACGGAGGGGACGTGTCCGAGTACGGCTCAGTGTACCATCATAGCCGTGACGGGTCCCAGTACACCCTAGGCCAAACCGATCGGGATGTTCTGCGATCATCTCTGCCAAAACGCATGCCCCGCCCCACGTCTGCGCTCCGACGCTTTCATAATCCTGATTGTCCAGGGGAATGTCTGTCAAGACGACATGAATTCGTCCGGCCAGAGACGACTCAAAAGAGAAATCCCGTTGCGCTTTTCCTGCGGCGGCAACGCCAGCGCAGATCGCGAGTCGGGAAGCTGCTTGTTGGATGAGACTGTCGGTGTCGATGGGGGGATCAGACTCAGAGGGGAGTTGAATGGTAGGACTAGAGCTTGTAAATGGTTCTTTTCGAGCTTCAAGTTGGGCGATGAGCGCTACGAGCCAGCGGATTGCGTAGGCACGCTCGAAGGGGTCGGGTCGGTCGCGCTGGACATCATCCTCGTCGTGGGGTGACAAACCACCCTCTTGACGTCGCCTGCGAGAGCCGCGTACATGGGGTCTGTATAGCGAGTGAAGATACTGCAAGGACTCGAAGAGCTGCGTAGTAGCAGAAGTCGCAATCTTGGCGATGGGCGGAAGACGCGACGGAGTCATGGACGGAGGTCTAAAAACGATTCCTGAACCACCTAGGTTAGTAATACTCTGAGGTCGCCTGAAATTCGATACGCGACGAGCGCTGGTGATGGCATTGCCATGTTCAGAGCTGACCGTCCAGGCCTTCATTTCGAGGCAACGTACTCTCCTGGCGCAAGAACGCGATGCAGAGATCGAGCGCACCTCCTTGATGCTCAGCAACGCTTCACACAAGCTTCTCGAACAACGGGGACTGGCACTCTGTGGACTTGGTGTAGTCTCAGCGGGAGTGGGACTCGGTGGAAAGACGTGCGTGATCGTGTCTCGAACACATCAACTATGAACTCATCTCGTTCGACGAAGCGTAGGCTGGTAGAGCTAGAGAGACCCTCGGCGTATCATTCCTCGCCGCTGTTCCCCCCGCACACCTTCAGGGTCGTATCTGCTAGCATCATGGTGTCAATTATGGAAACTGAATACTAGTGTGTCTGCAGGCCCGGAGATCTCGCCCGAATTGAAGAGAACGTCTCGACTACACAGAAAAAGGCCAGTGGTAAATCGAAGAAAGGACAGCCCTCTGATTCGGATACGAAGAGTTCTATTGCCCCGGAGGGTGTGGTGTACAAAGTTCGTGTTATCGATCTGCGTGCTCCAACCGAGACCTGAACCTTCCATAGGTTACCGATATGCGCATTGTTATTGCCGTGGACCCTCCGGATTCTGGCGACGTTGATCTTGATTTGCCAGAGAGATGTAGTGTCGTCAAGCTTGCAAACAGTATCACCTATGATCGGTAATAAACATCATTCATTGTAAGTTGCATTCTGAGATGCCTTATCTAGAATGGACAATGCTATCGATCACCTGGAGAAAATTGCAATCCCTTCCTCGCGCAAGGTAAAGATCCAGCAGACCCTGCGTCTGTGGAATTTACTCATCATACTTCATCAGCCGGATGACAAGACAAACTATGAACTCACACCCCTCATTCGTGTATTGCTAGGAATGTCACCGCCATCCAAGCCATCCAAACTTGGTGATGTCTCTTTCTTTGATGAATCACTCAATCCGAGTCAGAAAACCGCCGTCTGGTTTGCTCTCGAGGCGGCAGAAGTTGCTTGTATCCACGGTCCTCCGGGTATGTTCCACACTATACTATTCGTCTCCTTTACTAACGTACCATCAGGCACAGGCAAAACTCACACGTTGATCGAGATCATACGTCAACTCACATGCAACTCACCAGATCAGAAGCCAATCCGCGTACTTGTATGCGGTGCCTCTAACCTTGCCGTCGATAATATTCTTGAACGGCTCCTTACTCTCCCTCTCCCAGAAAAAGGAAAGGGAACCCCTTTGAAAGTGACGCGGATTGGCCACCCAGCGAGAGTGATGGCACGTGCAGATATCCTTGAGGCGACATTGGAAGTCAAGGCTGGCCGAAGTGATCAGGTTTGTTGGCACTTCCCTTGTTGGAAATTGCCAAACCGCGTTCCCTCCAGGCGGCACTTGCCAAGGATGTAAAGGCGGAGCTTGATGCTGCCCTCAACACGCTTTCCGGGAAAGGCAAAGGCAAGGGAGCAAAGAAACCACGAGGACTTGAACGTAAGAAAATGTGGGAGGACGTGCGTGCGCTCAGAAAAGAGTGCGTTTATCCGCTTTGTAGTGTCTACTAACCTGATTGGCACTTCAGGTATCGACAGAGAGAAGGTGGTGTTGTGAAAGTAGTTCTCTCAGAATCTCAGGTAAGTACCGTCTACAGTTCCAGACAAGAACGGGGAGTCTCAACACGCACACAAGATTGTTTTGGCTACATGCCATTCTGCAGGCGGAAGACAGCTGCGGAATCATACCTTTGACGTCATCATTATTGACGAAGCAACTCAAGCAGTTGAAGCAGTATGTACCGTGATAGATACTTCTTGACTACTGAACATCTGGTGTTCCAGGTGTGTTGGGTCCCTATCTTCAAGGGGAAGAAATTGATCCTGGCTGGTGACCCTATGCAACTACCGCCTACAATTTTATCTCTGGACAAGCACAGAAAGAAAAATACGCAGGCAAAATCTGCTGAGAGACCATTTGAGAAGAATAATTTAGACAGCAAGGGAGGAACAGCGAAACTCTCCGAGCCAGACAAAAGCGATGTCTCTTCGGTAGACAATAGGCAGGAAGATGCCGACTCAAGTTCAGAGACAGGTTCTGATTCCGACTCAGCAACGATACACGGTGATGTAGTCATTGCAGAAGAGAGTCCAACACCTGCAGTGGTCACGCCAGAGAATCCAAGCGAACCATCAAAGCAAAGACCTTCTAAACGGCCTGGTTTACGTCCCCCGCGGACCCTGGAGACGACTTTGTTTGACCGTCTCGAGCGGATGTACGGCTCTGGCATCAAGCGCTTGCTCAACGTCCAATACCGGTACGTACGAAATGTTTCTCTTTTGTGGAGGCGCTACTCATAACCCTCGAGAATGCACGCCCAAATATGCCAGTTTCCGTCTGACACGCTCTATGCGTCCAAGCTGAAGTCGCACCACTCAGTGTCTTCGCATCTGCTGTCCGATTTGGCAGATACGAGATTATTTACCGAGACAAAGGACGAGGAGACTATCAAAGAGACCCTTGGAAGCCCAGTCATCTTCTTTGACACTGCTGGCTGTGAGTACTACGAAAGGTTAGACGGAAACGGAGATGAAGGCAGCCGATGTAATGAAAACGAAGCTTCTGTGGTGAAAAGGTGGATGGAGAAGCTCGTACGTCGGGTGAAACTATGTCATAAAATTCCTACCGTCACGCTTTATGTCCGACCAATAACAGGTCGAAACGGGGCTATCTCCTTCCCAGATAGCCGTTATCACTCCGTGCGTACAAGCGAACGCGATGTCATACCAACTGTAGCCAAGGTTATCCACAGGTATCAAGCACAGGTCACGCTCCTGAGTTCCTTGTTGCGTCCTGCATATGGTCCGCAGCTGGAGATTGGGACCGTGGATGGTATGCAAGGACGCGAGAAGGAGGCTGTGATTATCAGTTTGGTTCGGAGTAACGACAAGGTTTGTGTCTGACATGCGCATCAACTATGTTGAATCTGATACGTCAAGTGGGGTTTCTCAGCGCGAAGTAGGTTTCCTGAAGGAGAAACGCCGGATGAATGGTAAGTTCAATGGCATCATACTATCAGCCGGACTTTGACAATATAATCGGTTGATGGGTCACTAGTGGCAATGACGCGAGCGAAGAGGCAACTAGTACGTTGTTACCAAACGGTTGATCTGATCTGATCATCACTCATCCGTTAGTGCGTTGTTGGAGATTCATCGACGGTCCAACACGGCGGGGTTTATCTCAAGAAATGGCTTGCGTGGCTGGAAGCCAATGCGGACGTCAGATTTGCGGAGGTATACTAGTGACTTGGTTACGTAATTCCCATCAGAAAACCACTCCTTTCCTCCAATCAGAGCTCCCCCCGAATAACAAGCGGAAAATGAGGTTCCGAAAGTCCAGTGTCGTCCAGACAACCTGGAGCTTATGTATATATTCTGATCTAAGAGGTTACCAGCTCAACAAATGCGGCCGAGTAACTCCACAGGAACTTGAACACTCAATCCCAATGATTGTCGCTTACCCTCGTTTGCAAGATAACGCAAACCCTTCCTAGGTCTTGCCCTAATTGCGGCGCACATACCCTTTCTTGGTACATGGTAACTTAGCATCTTGTGGCGTTGACAGCGCGACGAAAGATATCTTGGTATCCGTCCGAGATCCTGAACGAGTTTCTCTAGATCAGTGGCTTTGTTTCAGACTCTCTGCCAGTGCGTCGCGGTACACCAGTCTCGCAGCCGAGCTTTTGTTTCACTCCAGCCGGTGAGGTCGTCCTTGGCAAGGTCTCGCGCCTACTCTTTCGTTGACATGCTTCTAGAAGAGAGAGCGCTGGCCGGGCCAACAAGCGGCCAGCCTTCCTCTGTCGCCCGTCTGAATCCTTCCTCCACCAGAAACGCCATCGCAACCGGTCTCGCAACAAAAACACGTACACTCCCATTAAAAAAATTAAAGCTCTTTCTCCCCTGAGGCTCTCTTCAATGAACCATGGCTGATTATTCAGTTACCTTCGAACGCACGCGGCTGTTAGCTGCCAAAATAACCCCCCCCTGGAAACGCTTTAAGAGTCCGTTTCATGTCCTCAGCCTCCTTGTAGCGCTCAGTGCTGTTCTATGTGTAGGCCCGGGGGAGGTACCGTTCCCTTGAAAAGTTCACGGTGCGTTTCAGACCGTCCATCCGGGGGTATCGAGCTCCGAAGTTGATGGATCCGCAAAGTCAAGGCCGAGGAAGAACGCGGATGAGTCTGGCCCGTCTGACGAATCCAGGACGAGGCTTACGTTAGTAATTTTACTCGTTTTTTGCTCGAATGCAGCTTTTTTGGTCTTGTCACTGTCTCGAGGACATGATAAGATACTAATTAACCAAAGAGCTGTCTGGATAGTAGTCTCAAGAGCACAAAAAGATGCTAAGCCAAGTAACAGAAGAACCAGCCGAGAGTGACTAATATTCATAATGAGCTATCCAATTCTTATGCTTTTAACAACGTGTTAAATTACTGATCAGGCCTTGAATCAGGGCCATTCTACTAGTGGCGATCTGATCCCCCATCGAATGAACTGCCATATGACATGACGAATCGCCAAGCCAATTTCGTCAACATCTGCCAAGTCCGCCAAGAGTCTGCCGAATTACAAGCTCTTGGCGAGCCCGAAGAAACCCTAGATCCGGCTCCCCAAACTCGAGCACACGTGTTACCGGATCTACTGAGAGCCAAGTTGCCCCCAATTCGCGCCGCCTTGTGGCCCTACCAAGGCCCTAAATCTCATGCCTGCCAAGTTCAACAACCCATACAGAATTTTGCGGAGACACATCCCGGTCACGATCGACATCTCCGAGGGCTCATTGGCTCTTGGTCCTCCCCGGATCTTGAAATGGGCTTGAGCCCTGGCCCTCTATGTACTAGTGCCAGCGCCCATGATCCGAGGATGATGAGTCCAAATTCGACGAGGAAGACAAGCCGGAATCCGCCGTTTCCGCAACACGCCATTCCTATACCGTTTCTTATCCCCCTGGATCTCAAATATGCGGAATCGTGAAATCACTGTTAGTCCGTGAACTTTCAATTCGATCATTCGGATTGCGATCAAGAAAATTGGCATACGAGTGAGTGGTATGAAGTAGAATAGTGCAACTAAAAAGTGGTAATAATATGAGAGCTTAACATTATGGGCTTTCCGGCCCGAGGCACGATCTCAGCCATGATGAGATCTTTGTTTCACCAGTCGTTAGACCTGACGAAAGGGAGAGGAGGGCGGGCAGTGCGAAAATTGACGGTACGCTGGAGCGAGAAATGCTCAGTTAGCTCTACCTATGCTGCTTTGCTAGATATCCTTTGGTCCTTCCCAGGTCTTTCCCATAATTCAAGCAAGATGGGCGCAGCCCACATAGCTTTCTTGATAGATGCGTACTAACTCGGCACCTTCTGGCGCTGACAACATGACGAGATCGGATGAGTCCGTGGCCAACTGAGACAACTGCAGATATATATTTAAAAAATTATACCATAGTACATACTGGGCTGGTTCGACTCGGAGTTCCGAGTCGGGCCATGCCAGCTGAGTACACCGGTACTACAGATCATGGATCGCGATCTAGCCTTAATTATCTCCTTCCATACGCTAGCCCGCAAGCCGAACTGTGAACCTGGCCCACGGCGTTAGAGATCGCGACGCATTGGAATTCGAGAACAATGTCGGGCATTGTCGGCGTTCTCGTGAACCATGTGCTACGGACTCGGACGTTTCTCATGGAACACATCTGATAGAACCACGGATTGGAAAGATTCCCAATTGAATAACTTAACTTGGGTCACATGTACTAGAATCACCAAGCTTAAAAAGTCCGAGAAATTCATCAGTACTGAGATCGGCACGCAGTTCCAAACATCTTGCCAAGTTACATTCAAGTTGTAGCTCTTGCTACCAAGCCCAAAGAAGCCAAGCGGACTGGTAGGTCCGCGGAGCTATGTACCAAGGTCTAAAAAGACTCTGTCCCCAAAAACTCGAGCACATGTATACTACTAGTATTGATTCATCGAATTACTAAGAGCACACGACTAACAATTATGTAGCACCCGAATTAAGTACTGCGAGGGCCCTCTCACACGACCCTGCCAGTCCTTATTCGGGGCCAGAGATAGATTATCGATCAGTGACATCCCCAACGCGGAATTCTGCGGCCCAGGATTTACTTAAGACATGACATCGCCCGCTAATACTTATGTAGTATAATACAATCACCTCCGGTTACAATAGACATATCCGAAGCTCTTCTCAGATCGGGTCAATGGGCTTGCGCCCTAACCCTCTATGTACTAGTATACCAATATTAATGCCCATGATGATGGGTCCAAATTCGAAGAGGAAGGCGAGCCAGAATCTGTCATTTCGCAACACGTAATAATGCCGTTTCCCGCCCCCTGGATCCCAGTTACTGTAATGCTGTGTCACCAAGGGTTCTCTAGACTCTGGGATGACTGATCATATCATGATCATGACGTCGAATCAGATTCCTCAGCCTCTGCATGATGCGGCCGTAATATGTCAGAGCGTTGACAGAGTGTGCTATCTATCGGGCAGGAGTAGTGACTGAGTCCTGGGTTACGCTAACATTCTCGGCATGCTATGTACTATGAACATATATATCGTACCGGTCTCCCGAATCTGCAAGCGGCTCGTCGACTATAGAGCGTAAGGTTGAACCAAGTTGGTGGATTCGGATATAACCGAAGCTAATCAGATAAGGTCGTGCAAAAATAGATAACCGCATGCAGTCTAGTGAAACTCATAAGAACTCGGTAAGTCGCGTAGCGGAACGCCGGGTCGAGACCATGGCACCAAATTAACCTAAATCAATACTCGTCGGGGTCATTGAGCGACGCATACTCGGATACAGTCCGAACGTCTTCGTATTCTTGGATGACCTCGCGCATGGCGAACCGCATAATCGGAGTCAGTGGCATCAGTTTGGGCCCGATGACCTCGTGTTCATCTCCTTCGTCAATCTGCCCCAGATCTCTCGTCGATAGATTGACTGGATTCACCATCACCATGTCGCCGTCCTCTGAAGACTCCACCCCACCGACAGTACCACTACCTCCGCCGCCAACGTAAGAGCTGTTGCTCAAGACCCGATGCGTAATCGGCACAGGTGACACCGGCGCACTGATGATGGGAATCTCCGCCTCCCTCCCGACCGGCTCGGTCCAGTGTAAATTCAACACCTTCCCTTTGATCATTCCATCCACCGCACGTACGCCAATCTCTCGGCAGAGCAGGAAGTACGGAAGGTGCTGCGTCCCAGGCTGGCTGAGTTTACTCATGACTTTGAGAAGTTGCATCGCGCTGAAATCGGCTGAGTAGTCGTCGACCGAAGACGTAGCACGAGATGAGTGGGATTTGAACCCAGCAGGACCAAGCCCAGCATGAAGAGCATCAGGGCCACTGGATCGTGGCCGAGGACCAGGGGTAGAGGGTGTTGTTGGATCACGTGAAGACATTAACTGAGAAGAGTGAACGATGTGCAGGTTAAGCATGGCATGTGCTTGAAGGAAGGGCGCGCTCTGTTTGACTGGTTCATGTTAGCCATAATAAACCTCCATGCAACACGAACGCGTACTATCGAGATTTCCGCCGGCATTAACTGATAAGTAATGATGAGAAATTTAAAAAACGGTAACCAGAAAGCGGCTCACCGTACTCATTAATATAGTCTTGCCAATGCGCTAGTTTACCGCCAAATGCCTCATACAAGACGTCGAAAGATAACGTAGGTCGTAGAGGTTCTGGGATGTGAGGCAATATACGTTCCAAGAAATACGTTCGGGTCTCGCTTCTGGTGCAGTCATCAATGGTAATAATTTTGCAATGTTGCACGACGTTGAGCTGGCGCAGCCAATTCTGGTAAAACGGATCGCTAGTAGCATGGACGACGTGACACAGTCTGTCTTGCTTTGTCAGGACGAGCATCGAATCTAGCAGACACTTCATCGTCTCTGCTGACTGGATCAGGGACGGCCTGTTCAACCGGAGATGAGAATGAAAAGAAGACCGTCATTCTGTGAATGAAGCGTACAATCTGTGTGCCTCGTCAAAAAATAGCACTGGTATCTTCTTGGCAGGCTTTTCGGATTCTCTAATCATAGAAGACGACATGCCACCGGCACTTTCGCTACCTCTCTTGGCGCGTTTGAATATCCACCGACCTCTGTGGAGCAGTGGTGAATTATTGACATGAGTTCGTTCCGATGATATATCCGATTCCTTGCGTCCTTGGCCGAGCTCATTGACATATTCTGGGGGTTCGAATCCAGCATATTTTACAAGAGAATACTGCAAACACGTTGGTTCTGCAAAAGGAAAAGAGGGAACGGTCTTACTTGGAACAGTTCAATGAGCCGGGCGATATCACTTGTCCGCACATGTGATCCGACGCTACCCACGGGTGCTTCGGACAGCCTCCGTTCCAAATCAATTCGGTCATGCTACCAAGAAAAACCTCGATCAGTAAACCTGCGCGATTCTTTTGTTTACAATGGGCTGGATTGCCCACCTTGAATGCAGAAGCTTCCTTCCGAAACTCTTCGAATCCAGGCATGTTCGTTGAAACATCTTCGAAGTATTGTTCCATCTGCTGGCTGAGTCTCACATAGAGGCTGCTTAGATCCGCGAAGCCGGGAATACGGAGATCGAAGTGGAGAACGTGGAACCGGTCATGTGAAAGGATTTCACGCAGGAGGGCAGTCTGTATGGGCAGGAACGAGACGTTTTGGATGAATTTTCTATACAGAACGAAGACGCCGGAAGCAAAAGCCCACCTTGCCCACGGCACTGGCACCAAAAAGCACCGTGAACGATGGTTCTCCTTCAAGAACGCGCTCTAGAACACGCAGTTCAGCTTCCCTGGGCAGAAAGCATGGCAGCCGTTTAACCGCGTGCTTAATGCGCGGTCGGGGAGGTTCGCGCTCCTCGGTGATCTCTTTACGTGCTTCCTCGAGTAAACGTTTGGATTCCGTCAAGGAGCGCGCCGTCTCGGAGGGCTAGATGGGTCATAAACGGACCAATCAGGTTTCACGAAAGCAGACAACGCGGCACGAGCATACATTCAAAAGGACACCGAATACGTCGTTCATCCCGAAGAAATTTCGTCGGTTGAGATCGACGCTGAGGGCTGCTGAGCTCCTGCGACGAGGTAGATTTGATGAAAAGATCCACTGAATCGCGTCAGAGCGTGGTGTCCTAGGACTTGTGGAGGTGGATGTATTCCGCGGAACTCTGCCGTTGGCCCTATTGCCACGCATGGATGGGATGGGATGAAATGGGTGGTTGGTGTAGCAAGAATTGGGGAGGAAAAGTGAGCAATGGAGTTGAAGAGGGCAGCACGCGCACGCTTATGCATGGTAGCATCGCACAGCACGAACACGAGTGTGCGGCGTGAAAGTGCGCAAGAAAGTGATACACGTTGCGGGAGCGAGGCAATGAGTCAGGTATCGTCGCGACAGTGACCAACCCACATTACGCGAACGGATCCCATTACAGCACCCACGCGAGGAGGAAGAACATGTACAGTAGTATCTACGCGTCAATTTAATATGATGCGTCCGAATCGTACTCGACGCTTCTACTAGGACTCCGTCGACTGCGCGATGGAAACAAGTCGTGCTCCCCATCGGCCTCCTCATCCGACGAGACAGCATCGTGCGCAGGGACATCATCCTCGTGTTCATCTTGCTCGTCGTAAACCAACTCGGCAAAAAGGCGACGATGCAGGTAATCTTCAGCTACGTCATCGTCGCCAACTTCATGGATGCGTGGCCCGTCCGTAGGATCACCTCCCACCTCCTCATTGTCGTCGATGAAGCTACTCTCGTAGCCTTCCTCATTGCTGTCTTCGCCTCCATCAGAGACACGACCGTCAACGTCAACGTCAACGTCAACGTCAACGTCTTCCTCGTCCTCCTCGTCGACATGGATAGGGCCAAGGAAGCCCCAGGGTCCTCGGAACATGTGGAACCGACGTCGCCAGGGTGCAAAGGGATGCCACTCGTCTGTGTCACCATCATCGTCGGCCTCGCCATCTTCTAAACCCATCCAGCCAGGATCATCCGCCACGTCGACCTCCTCAGCACCCATTTCATCTTCAATCCATCCCATCTGGTTTCCCTCGTCGTCTTCCTCGTCTCCTTCGCGTCGGTGCCCCGGATAGACGCGTCCGCAGCTGGTGCATACCCCATCCCATATCTCGTGCATACAATCGAGACAGCGATAGATGCCGCCATCCTCCATATCAAGCATCCCAACGTCCTCACCACGTGGGGCGATATCGGCGTCATGAATTTCATCGTCATCATCATCAACTCCAGGGAAGAACCAAGGAAGTCCGATTTGACCGGTGGCACCTGGCTTGGGGAAGATATCCTTCCAAGGATCGGCGTTCGCGTTCAAACCCTCGGGCGCCTCTGCAGGAACCGGTAACTGGTTTGACAAAAGGCCACTCTTGCCCATTGCTTGTGCGATGCTCTTTACACCCCATACTTCGGCAGGACGTTCCCTTACAACCGCACGGCAGTGCGGACATGTTTTCCGGCGTGTGATGGCTGGAGGAGCTGGTCGGTTGTCGGGTGGAGGGGCTGTGAACCAATTGACAAGGCAACTATGGCAGGCAAGATGGCCACAGGGAGCGAGAGCATAAGGTTTATACATCAGATCCAGACAGACCTGACAAGTGACAGATTGCTGAACATGGTTCAACAGTGCTTGATGGGATGCGATCAGCTAAAACGAGAAGAAGTTACAGGCGGTTCATGGAAACAGAAGACGATGACCAACATCATTCTTCGATTTAAGCTCCGCCTCGAGCTGGGCAACTCTAGGGGATTGCTCAGATCTTGGAACGTTCGCGAGAACAGCATGCTTCTTGACTCCCTGTTTGGGTGAATAGGTATTACGGCAAGCTAATGACTTCATGGAGCGTACCGAAGTGGATGGCATGCCTTCACCAATAATATCGTCCAGAGTATCAGAAGAGCTCTCTCGACTTTTACCAAGTGATTTCAACGATGGTGCATCGTTTGCGACAGGAACTATGCCAGCTGGTAAATCAGCCTCGGGAGGGGCCGAAGTGAACCTGGTGATTTCGTTTCGCAATGACAATGGAGCGCGGGAACGTTCGTCCACTCCACTCTGCGAAACCTCATTCCTGCCAGCCCCTGCGTTCACAATGGGTACCTTCTTCCTCCTCTTCCTCCGGCGCTTTGAATCACCATTCGAATCACGCCTGGCGCCGGGCTCCGTTGACGAGTTTTTGCGCAATTTCTTCGGTTCTTGAGGTGTGGGTTCCGCGTCCGACATGGCACGTTTTAAACTTTGATGTAATCTGCTTGGTCCTGGTGTTGCTAGACGCGTCGAGGAGGACATTGGCTCCCCGAACGTGAAAAGAGCCAGACCTGAGACGATGCGGGAACAACTTGAAGGAGACGCGCCACTTGCCCCACTGGTGCCTTGAACTTCCCACGCCGCCACCACACAGCCGCAACACAAACATGTTGGTGCTTCGCACTTGTGTGACGCACCCTCCAAATCACGTTTCGGTCACCGCCTCTGTTCGCATCAACTTACGAGGGTGCATCATCCAACGCCCACTTTTTGGACGCACTGCGGCGATGCGTTTACTCAGGAGTAGCATTTACGGTGAATGGCGTATTCTAGAATTCCAGAAAGAACCGGAGTCATGATTTCGATAGTATGGATACCCCTGTTCGTCAGGCTCGGAGTCAGGAAATTGGAGGCCGAATGAGTGGTTGGATGTCATGCTATTCATGTCTGACAGACGGCATTCAGCCATAGATACTACTTAACATCATGCATCAGACTGCAGTGCATGACCGCTCACCGGCAGGTTTTATTTATGTCGTTCATTTTATTTTTGCTGAAACGTTCAGCTCGCATCCGCAGCCAATCATGATCAGCAGGCCTGAAGGCCTGACAGTGGCAAGGCACAGGGCGGATCGCGTTCTCCTTGCTAAAAATGTGCAGGCACGGGCAAGATGTACCTTTATTTCAATGTTGGCCGTGAACTGAGCCGAGCTCGATCTAGCCCCGGATCGAAGTCAGTTTACCAAGACCATGACCAGTCTTGTTGCTGGTACGTCAGCACTACTAGATCCCTCGGAGAGTGGAGTCCCGTTTGTTTGTTTAGGCGGCATTATGCGGAATCTTCTATGGCATGTCATGGAATATAACAGTTGGCCGTTTGTGGTTTGCAGTGAACAAATCATAGATCTGTAAACCAGGCCCGGCAACTCGAGGGCGACGCGAGGTTGCAACGGGCTGCACCCTTGCGGAAATGAAGCCACGGATTCGTTCAACGTGGCTGGTCGTCTGCTTTCCAAGATCTCGAGGTCTTGCGTTTTATATCGCTGTGGGTTGAAATTTTTGCGATCTCTGCATGAGTACGTACAAGTCCGGTTTGTATCCACGCGAATTATGTAGTCACCGAGAGACCTGTTCGCAGCTCTGAAGGAAGCCCATGACGGAAACTTCCGCTGAGATAAGATCTTGAAAGTCGCAGTACGTGATAACGAAGATGGGCTTTGAATCTATTCTTGGCATTAAACAACAATAATAATTCCAATTGGGCCAAGAGAACTGTTTAACTCACAACCGCGTATTGATCGAATGACACATGTTGCGAGGGGGTCACCTGTCAGAGGCGTATTCATATTCGAATAATCATGTGGGTTTGAAAGTTACCTCCTCTGGGGTAGGGTGGATTGCCCGCTTCGACGAACTTGACTGGTATGGGGTCGCCAATTAAGTACATCACGATGCTGGTATGTACTTGGTGGCCTTTGGGAAAGAATCGAGAAGGAAGGGTGTTTTTACGATAGTGCGGGGTTGGCTCGGCATTCGAATTCGAATGTACTTATCTGAACCGACTTGGAACCAGAACCTGATCAATTACGATATACTATCTCCGATTTTGGAATTGTTGGCCTGACTGAGACTCTGAGAGGAAGAATTAACGAAGAATTATTAGAAAAAAGTTCCTGCTTGTCAGCGTACATCGGAAACTTTAATATGCAAATCGGACCGGCTCGGAGGCCCTAATCGGGTTAATGACACGATGGAGCGCAAATGGTCTAGGCTAGTACTTAGCTCAATTCTAGTTCTATTTTTGCCTAAGTTATTCCCCAGTTCATGCCCCCCCCCCTCTCCCCCTCGCTTCAAGAACTACATAATATCATGTACTTTCACAGTCAATCCTTACCTCACATCCCAATGTCCGACT
>JBBPOJ010000091.1:0-46110 GCA_038091395.1 Leccinum rimulosum
CGCACTACCGCCCCTTCCCGAAAAGCAATACGCAGGTCGGTTCAATGCCGCGTTCGTCGAAGCCCGACGAGGAGACTTGGAACGATACCTTGACCGTATCGTGCGCCACCCCATCGCTCGTTATGCAGAGGTCGTTACTTCTTTCCTCGGTTGCGAGGATGACTTGGTGAGCGGTCTCTCCCTTTGCACCGAGTGTTGATTGAGAACCTGCTCAACGTCCCTAACGCTCGTAGGAGTGGAAACGGTTGACGCCGCAATTTTTGTCGATGCCCGCCGCTGGGCCATCCTTCTTTGCGCATGTGTTCCATCCAGCGTTCAATTTCGACGCTCAGGACGCTTCAGAGACGATCAACAAGTTCGACAATCATGTACGAGCGGTCGGTAAGGGCGTGCAGGGGTTGAGAAACACGTTCAGTCGAGTAAGGGAAGCACGGATAGGTATGTGTTCGTGTTCGGTTCAGATGTTTTTCGACAATGATTGGCCATGATGCGTATAGAAATGTCCAAAGCCGAGCGACTGCTTTCCTACTCACTGTTGTCTCTGATCACTGCCAAGCCATTATCGTCCACGCCGGCTCTCGGTGCGGTCGAGGAGGAAGAAAACGCATCCCCACAACTGCGGGGTCTTTTCAACAATGACGGTGCCTGGTGTTGGCGTGACGATTGTCAAGGTGAATAAGACAGTTCGGATTTTGAGAGAGGTTACTGACGTCGGAGGCAGGGTGCCTCAAGTTCACAAAGGCGTTTCAGAAAACCGCAGAGACGTTACAGAGCGTAGCAGATTTGTACGATGACCACGTTAGTGCCAGGTCATTGTATGCGTACTCCTTGCTCAGGATCGCTTCAGGCCAGGAGGAGGCAGCTTGCGACTCATGAAGCGTTCAAGAGCGTCGCTCACCCGTTCATGACTTATCAGGTGTGTTCTGCGAAACGAGGTCCATTTACATACTGATCGAGTGCCTGAAGGGAGTCATAGAGACCCATCGCTCCACGTACACCCGCTATGCGGAGGCCACTGGTAACAATGTATGTGATCTGTGCTTGAGCTAACTTCCCGCGACTGATTTAACCATCAGCCGAATGACGACATTGCCTCCCGTTGCGAAACGGTTCTGAACGCCACCATGTCCGAACTGGACGCTTATCATACGCAAAAAACCGAGGACTTCGCCAACCTGACAAAGGACCACCTTGACGGAGAAATTGCATTGTACGAACACATACTGACACGGCTCAAAACCGCACGAAGAATGCTTGACCCACCACAGTTGGACGAGCTGGGACGCTCACCCAGAAGGCCTTCGCGATTCGAGAAGGATTTGGACAGATCAGTTAACGATGTCGAGCCACTTCCACAGCCTTGCCCACATGTGTACGACTCAGCGCCGATGCGTCCCGTTAGCATGGCTATCCAGGGCGGTATGGGTTTGCTTCTCGGGAGCTCAAATTCGGGAGGGAGGACGAGCGTCCTGGGTAGGTTGTGGGCTTGAGTGAGGGACTCTTTCATATTTCATCTTTCGATGTCGTTGCTTGGACCATATTTTAGTTTACAGGTACCATCGGAGAATTATCGATTATCAGACGTCACTAAATATCATTGTACTAGCATATCTAACAGATCTTTTCGTGTCTAGTACTCGGTGCTAGGCTGCATTCGCCACGGTAATTCGAACAAGGGACGGTTGGTTCACGATCCATAACGTACCTAATGAGTTCTCTTCTTGCCATGAATGTTGGCTGTTATCTATGATTGGAAGTTGATCCAACTCGATAACTTATGGGCGCACTGGAACTGATCTGGATCAAGACTCTCTCACCGTTCCCCCACCATGCTGATCACCAAGAGTCACCACGACGTTCCCAGCCAGCTCGACGGGAAACCAATCCGGATCTTTGTGATCGCTCCTGTCGTGCCAAACTACCCCCAGGCCAAGTTTCCAGGTACGTCACCTCCCTTTGCGTGTGCGTTGCCATCTTACAAAACGTCATGAATAGGCGTCGTCTGCTTCAGGTGCGTGCCGGAGGCGGGATGCCTGACCTCTCTCCATTGATCCACGCACGCCAGCGAGATTTACCAAGTGACCGGACCGGTCGAGAGGTTTGCTGGACAGATCGCAAGCCACGGATATGTCGTCGGTGCGTCCCAGTACCGTAGTGCTCGCGATCGCGCGGTCTCTCATACGAATGACGTTCAGCATGTCCGTCGAGCTTTCACGAGTTCGAGGGACCTGAGCCAATCCCATACGATACAGAGGGTGCGTTGTGTCGACTCTTATCTCCCACCTTTTTTTCGCTCAGATCCACGAAACGTGCCAGGAACGGATCGGGGTAACAAATATAAGGTGAATATTCGGACATGGCGGCTGATCCGTCTCGTTGATACACAACACCCATAGATCGAGAAATCAGTGGCCGGGTATGATGAGGTAACCCCTATTTTTTAGGCTGAATACGTTGAATCTACGTCGACCAAAGGACGCCACGCTTTCTGTCGATCTACTGGTATCTCATCCGAATTGCACTGGTCGTATTGCGGGTCCGTGGGATCGCATCGTCTGACACTTTGGTTTGCACCTCACGAATTTTCTTTGAAGCGACCGGAATGTGCCTAGGAGGACACTTGGTAAGTTGTTCTACTGTTTGGGCTCCGAGTCGGCCGACGTGTCTCACCTACTATACCCAGGCCTTCCGTGTGCGATATTGATCGTTCTTGTCAAAGACTTGCTATTGAATGGTCGAACTCACTTCCAGGCTGCATTTGACCCCCGAGTACTGTCTTCGGTGTGTTTCTTCGCAACGGACATTCACAGTGCGACACTCGGTAAAGGTAAGAGCGACAACTCCATCGAGCGAGTCCGAAAGGGAGACATAAAAGGAGAGCTTGTGGTGAGCAGCACTTTGTATCACATCAGGTCATCCCCACCCAAATACGATCATTCTAGATGATTTTCGGGAAGCAGGTACTATGACTCACCGCGTTATTTCTCGATGGTGTTCGGCTCACGAGCGGTGAAGGATACGCATGTACCTCGTGCAGGCCGCGATTTCATCAGGAAGACGCTCGAGGACGCCAACGTCGCTTGCTCGGTCCGTACCGTTCGACCTGTGTTTCGAGGTTGTGCTTATGGGCTTTCCTCAGTTCCTGGAGGTACAAGCTCAACACGCCTTCATTCGAGATGAGTCTTCCAAGGGGCGTTGGGACGCAGCCCTTACAAAGTCTCTCTTCACGTTCATGCTGGAGGTGTTCGAGAGAACGGTGGGACGAGACCTCGGACCAAAGGTCGACAAGGGCGGTAAGATCGAACATGTGTGTTGAACAGCGAGACATAAGTAATGGATCGCCCACCTAAATGTCCTATGAAACGTGCGGACAAAGATTCAAATGTATCCACCTGTTTTGTACTGCGATAACTGTTCGGGTTCGAATCGCAGAACTTGCAAATCACTATTCAGCGAAGCAATGGTGGACTCAAACATTCGGTCATGGAAAAGTGGTAAAAGGAGAGTTACTAACAGTTGCCAAACAAGTGACAGGTATATGGCACCACCCGCGGGTAACCTATGAGCGACGGTATCTATGGTAGGTCATTAGCAAGTGTGCTGCTATTGGTTTTTGAACAGTTCAAGTTTCGGCTTCCCACTGGCACCATTTTTTTGTTTCATTAATGTGAAACGAACAGCTGTCGATGGTTTGCCTCTCAACGCGGCAACCTCATAAAGTCTCGGGCTGGTCACCAGACTGAGTAGGTAAAATCATCCGCCCGATTTTCTTACTCATTCTTCGTTGTGCAAAAGATCGTGAATATTTTGGTAGTACTGGCGAGATAAAAATTTAAAATTAAAAGAGCAATCTACAACACTCCTGGCAGCCATTGTGTGACAAAAAATCAAGCAAGCTCTGCAAATCCGACTCGTAATTTACCATAGTCGAACGTAGTGTAGACGCCCTGGAGAAATAGATCGCCGATAATCCATGTTGCTAGTCACAAAGAACGAAGGGATTCAGTGGTCAGCGCGGAGTCCTGCAAGAAGTTCGGATAGGAAAACTTACATGCAATGGCGTTCTGACCGATAATACCGCTGACGCAGTCAGACGAGCTAGAAGAAACCTGCCCGATGTTGAGGGTCGAGGCAGGAATGGTGAACTCAGTTCCGCCAAAAGTAAAGCTTATGGTGGGGAATGAACTGCACGGGACTACAGAGTGTCAACGGAGCCCAAGTGCCAAACGGTCCAAACTAGACCAGATCTCACAAGTATAGTAACCCTCTCCAACGCTACTCGGTGCAGCTGTACCACCAAGGGTATCATATAGATCCTTGACTTGCGACGGGGTGCCAATGATGAAGGAGGTACCGGTGTCCATGATACAGTCTACATCACTTAGAAGAGTCTTTCCGTTTCCTTGAACGCTGTCCATTGTCACCTGCCAGTAACCCTGGTGGCCCACCAATCAGTCTGTGAACGCCCATGAAGATTGAACTTCGGCTCACCTGTACTGTTACAGGGGTGTAGGTGAAACTTCCAGTGTAGAGTTCTGTGTCTGATCCTCCTATACACAACTCGCCCCCAGAAGAAGTGAGCTTGAAAGAAAAAATCGAATCGGTCACCCCTCCTTCTTTAACGAGCGTCTCGAATACGGGGCTTGCCCCATAAGCCGAGAGAGACTGAAAAGCCATTCCCATCACACCGTCTGGAGGGAACCGAGAGATGTCAAACTCGGACGAGTATTCATTCGCAGCAACAAGAGTCTGTGTGGTCGCCTAGGTGGCCGTCAGAGGTGCTCATGTCGCAAGCCATGGGAAACATACGGTGAAACCCGCGATGGATACGGTATCAGTGTACTGCTCACCAGAGATACTGGATCCATCCCCATACTTGATGCTGAATGTCCCATCCAAATCTTTCGCGGTTGAAGACGAACTTGGGTTCCAAAGAGTGTGACCGGCACAGCTCGAACCACAGGAAGACGACGGCAATATTAGATCGCTGTGTCGATTTGAATAAAAGAACAGAGTGTACTTGTCTGAAAATACCTACCTAGAACCTGTGTCGAAATCGACTAAGACAGATGTTAGAGCAAAGATATAAAAGAAAGGCAGAAAAAACTACCAGTGAAGGATTTAGCAGGACTGCCGGCCGAAATGGTGCCATACCAGACTATAGCATCGTTACCTTCAGTCAAGGCTACGTTGGCTCCACGCTTTCTGGTCCCATTCAGAGCATTGGGGTGCGGTTGCCCCGTGTTTACATGATAGTTATCGAAACCTCGGAGGATCTTACTAGAACCGCCATCTGAGAGAATTAAAGGCAACAGCACAAACGACGTACGCATTGACGGATGTTACATGGGAGTTGAGTGCATCGAGATTGACAGTTTTGTCAGCGTTCACAAATGCAGAGCGTTTGGCGATAGGGATCGTCTTGCTAGTGCTCGGCTTAGTACGCTGAGTGGCGGCAGCGGCCGCCACGGCCAGTGCAACGATTGACGTCACAAGAGCCAAACGCATCTTCGAAAGCTGAAATCACCGAGAGGATATCGAGGACTCGAACAGCAGCTTGCCTATCACATTAAATACGGACGCACATGAGCCGAAAATCTTTTCATCCCCGCAGCCTGCATCACATGGTAGGCTGCGGTGACAACCAACTTGAAACTCCTTTTGGCTGAGACATATGTGTGCGGAAGAATTAAAGTAAGAGCCTACCTCTAGTGCTCACTCTGCCCCAAAAGCTCCATTGAGTATGTATGCACTACTACTATAGCCTCCTTGCCTAAGGCAGTACAAGTAACCAGAGATCGTGTCAACGTTTCGGTTCAAAGATTGGCTTATTGGTTTCGGAAGGATGGGTGGTGCATAGATACTTTGCTGAGGGAGCCGCACTTGGTAAGGTTTTCTGCTGTTTGGGCTCCGTGTCGGCCGACGTGTCTCACCTACTATACCCAGGCCTTCCGTGTGCGATATTGATCGTTCTTGTCAAAGACTTGCTATTGAATGGTCAAACTCACTTCCAGGCCGCATTTGACACCCGAGTATTGTCTTCGGTGAGTTTCTTTGCAACGGACATTCACAGTGCGACGCTCGGCAAAGGCAAGAGCGACGACTCCATCGAGCGAGTCCGAAAGGGAGACATAAATAGGATCATTCTAGATGATTTTCGGGAAGCAGGCACCGCGTTATCACCTTCGGTTCGTGTGCAAAACGTCCATAGTTGTAAATAGTTTACGTAATTCACTGTGCTATCTCCTTAAAAAATTAATCAATTTTCGTTTGGCCAACGTCTCTAGTATAGTACATAGATCATTAGCTTCCGGTTGAAATAAATAACTTATCTTAATTAGACAGTCGCGTCAACTGACCATCTTGTCCAGCAAGGAGGAAAGTCTTACTTGAGGTATGCTTTCAGCGGTGCAAAGTCAGCACCAATTGCACGGTCCACTTCCCCGCACCTCGTTCGAGATCCAAGTCACTACCTTCTACTCTTGGCAGATGGCTTCGCTCCTGCAAGCTTGAGGACCGAAGAAAAAAAAAGTAATGTGCTGCTAGTATTGGTTCTTGTTCAAATTTCGGCTTCCCGCCAACTTGCAAAATAAAAAGTCATTATATCGGAGGTGGTAAAATCAAGTCTAGTCTGAGACAGGCTGGTCACTAGACTGGTAATATCACCCGCCGGATTTTCTTACTCGTTCTTCGTCGTGCAAAAGATCGTGAATATTTTGGTAGTGCTGGCGAGATGAAAGAAAAAAAATTAAAAGAGAATTCTACACCACCATTTCCTATCTTTGGACCAGCCATTATAAATCAAGCAAGCTCTGCAAATCCGACTCGTAAGTTACCATAGTCGAACGTAGTGTAGACGCCCTGGAGAAATAGATCGCCGATAATCCATGTTGCTAGTCACAAAGAACGAAGGGTTTCATTGGTCAGCGCGGAGTCCTGCAAGAAGTTCGGATAGGAAAACTTACATGCAATGGCGTTCTGACCGATAATGCCGCTGACGCAGTCGGACGAGCCATAAGAAATCTGCCCGATGTTGAGGGTCGAGGCAGGAATGATGAACTCAGTTCCGCCAAAAGTAAAGCTTATGGTGGGGAATGAATCGCACGGGACTATAGAGTGTCAACGGAGCCCAAGTGCCAAACTAGACCAGATCTCACAAGTATAGTAACCCTCTCCAAAGCTGCTCGGTGCAGCTGTACCACCAAGGGTATCATACAGATCCTTGACTTGCGACGGGGTGCCAATGATGTAGGAGGTACCGGTGTCCAAGATACAGTCTACATCACTTAGAAGAGTCTTGCCGTTCCCTTGAACGCTGTCCATTGTCACCTGCCAGTAACCCTGGTAGCCCAGTCAGTCTGTGAACGCCCATGAAGATTGAACTTCGGCTCACCTGTACTGTTACAGGGGTGTAGGTGAAACTTCCAGTGTAGAGCTCTGTGTCTGATCCTCCTATGCACAGCTCGCCCCCAGAAGAAGTGAGCTTGAAAGAAAAAATCGAATCGGTCATCCCTCCCTCATTAACGAGCGTCTCGAATACGGGGTTCGCCCCATAACACGAAAGAGGCTGAAAACCCATTCCCATTATGCCGTCTGGAGGGAACCGAGAGATGTCAAATTCGGACGAGTATTCATTCGCAGCACCAAGAGTTTGTGTGGTCGCCTAGGTGGCCGTCAGAGGTGCTCATGTCGCAAGCCATGGGAAACATACGGTAAAGCCCGCGATGGATACGGTATCAGTGTACTGCTCACCAGAGATACTGGATCCATCCCCATACTTGATGCTGAATGTCGCATCCAAATCTTTCGCGGTTGAAGACGAACTTGGGTCCCAAAGAGTGTGACCGGCACAGCTCGAACCACAGGAAGTCGACGGCAATATTAGATCGCTATGTCGATTTGAACAAAAGAACGCAATGTATTTGTTTGAAAATACCTACCCAGAACCTGTGTCGAAATCGACTAAGACAGATGTTAGAGCAAAGATATAAAACAAATGCAGAAAAAACCTACCAGTGAAGGACTTAGCAGGACTGCCGACCGAAACGGTGCCATACCAGAGTATAGCGTCGCTATTTTGATTCAAGGCTACGTTGGCTCCACGCTTTCTGGTCCCATTCAGAGCATTGGGGTGCGGTTGCCCGGTGTTTACATGATAATTATCGAAGCCTCGGAGGATCTTACTAGAACCGCCATCTGAGAGAATAAAAGGAAACAGCACAAACGACGTACGCATTGACGGATGCTACATGGGAGTTAAGTGCATCAAAATTGACAGTTTTGTCAACGTTCATAAATGCAGAGGGTTTGGTGATAGGGATCGTCTTGCTAGTGCTCGGCTTAGTACGCTGAGTGGCGGCAGCGGCCAACACGGCCAGTGCAACGATTGACGTCACAAGAGCCAAACGCATCTTCGAAAGCTGAAATGACCGTGAGGATATGGACAGTAAATTCGACGAGGCAAACAGCAGCTTGCCTATCACATTAAATACGATGCACAAGCCAAAAATCTTTTCATTCCCGTAGCCTGCATCACATGGTAAGTTGCGGTGACAACCAGACTCCTTTGGGCTGAGACATATGTGCGGAAGAATTAAAGTAAGAACCTACCTCTAGTGCCCACTCTGCCCCAAAAGCTCCATTGAGTATGTATGCACTATTCTTGCCTAAGGCAGCACAAGTAACCAGAGATCGTGTCAACATTTCGGTTCAAAGATTGGCCCATTGGTTTCGGAAGGATGGGTGGTACATAGATACTTTGCTGAGGGAGCCGCGTGTGAATACGAAAGTTGCTGCTCCAACTTCGAAATATCCATTGGCATCAAGGTTCGTGTGGTGTGGACTCTTTGGAGATGACTTGGTGTTTGAACCAACCTAAGACAGTAAGTATCATAGGCAACAATCGTCGCAAAAACTACCGGGACGTCAGTCGTGACCAACGCCAACGCCAACGGTATTGAATTCGGTTACAATACTAACCGATTGTAAAGTTTTGAGCTTCCGCCAGCTGGCAATCAAAGTTCGTGAAACGACAAGAATATCTCACCGTGTTACGTTGTGACAAGACTCCTCTGTACTATGTAGGCCAGATCTGAGTCTATTCGTGATTCAAATAGTCCAAAAGGAAGTAAAGGCGATCATAGTATTCCTTTTTTGTCCGGGGCAGGGCCGCGTCACTTGGTTATTATGTTAACCGAGAGCCAACCACCCCCGTTCTGTTGTTAAGGCACATGGCTGCGAAGTCAAGCTCAACTGGTCACAGCGGCTGCTCGCAACCAATAGACACAAATGAAAGTACTTAGTTGCTATCCCGCTCTCGAGCCAATCGCATGGATCCAAAACCCCTGCCAGTGGCAGGCTGCCCGTGACGGTTTCGTTTGTCCTAGAAAGTATCGTGGGATGGCAGGCACGTGCCAGGACTGCTCGGGCCATTGTTGTCAAGTACTCACGATCTCACCCACCTCCTGGAAGGTACACTCATGCTCTCAATTTTGATCTCTAGATGCGGCGAAAGCTATCGTCCTTTGGATGAGTATTTCATGTCATCCAGCCTTCCCTTGTATCCAGTTTACAAGGAATGAAGGAAGGAGAAACTAACACGAAAATATGGAGCGTCAATGTCAGTCTAGTCAATGCATCTCAACGATCATATGACTTGGTTTGGAAACAAACTTTACACACCAACATGTTACTTGATTACGATAATCCGTGAATTGGAAAATGGCGATGGGACTTGGTCTATGAAACAGGTCATGTACGATACTAGGTTAACTCGGTCAGCGCTGATCCGTAAGTTGCCGCACACCTTTGGTTTCTTCGTCCCCAATTCCGGGGATCGTACCCCGCTCTTCCTCGGTAGCAGAGTCGGTAGTAAGTTGTAACAGAACGACGAACCATACACGAGTATCTACCCCGAGGAAAAAGCATTGTGCAAAAGACAGAAAGTATGCACTCGTCACGAGGATGGTTCCGCCACAATCGCGTCGACCATTGTCGCCAATGTAACCTTGGGGTCTTGATCAGTATTGGGTCCTTCAAGCTTTAGTCTCGACTGCCCGACCGTGGAACTGTGGAAGAATGGCAGGAGTGTGGGCTCTGCACTGGTGTAAATGCTGTTGAGGACGTACGACGTGTTGTAAGCGTCGCGGATGGTGGTGGATTGTTACTCAAAACGAGTCTAAGCTGCGTAAAGAGCCTTGTGTTTTCACGAACCGAACGAGAAATCTTGATAGCGTGTTGCAACTAGACTGACTGTCACGAGGCTGGACGATAAACTCATGTTGAAGTAATGATTCAAGGTCGTTCTGTTCAAGAGTTCTCAGTGGCTGTGTTGTTGCTTGTATGACTTCCGCTACACTTCCAGTCTATCCTTTACCAAAGGGATCATCCGCATCGCAGCTAGCACAGTTTCACTCCAATCTCTCCAATGCACTCGCACAAGTAATTGCACTACCACCAACGAAACGGGACACACCTTCGACCCGCGCCTTTCTCTCCAGCTATGCTAGCGATGCCGCACGACAGATCCTCGAAGCACTCATCTGGGAAGATGCACGGCCCATGAAGCAAGACGATCGCCTGCGCCAGCGTGTCCTTCTCCTTGCAGAGAAGCTCGCACCTTCCACACCAGGACTGGAGCTCAAAACACTACTCGATCTCTGCCTTGTCTTTCCCTCCAAGATCACTCGCTTGAGATCAGTTTTGTCTGAGTCGCCCGACCTGTCTGACACGTTTGCATCCGAAGTCGTTCCCGCGTTCACATTGCAACTCTCACCGTCGCGATCCTCAGGGTTATACGGTCTCCGAAAAACAGCTCGCTGCTTGACGAGCCTGCTTCGCCCCAGTCCACCGAATCTTATTCGACCGTTTGCGCACAGCAAGGAATTCATCGTCGCACTAGCGCGGGCGTACGATGACGGTCTCACAGCCATCGCTCGTTCATATGGCGGCATCCGGATAGACGTCGCTAACCGCGAGCTCGACCACTGGGAGAAACTTTGGCTCGACACCAAAGTAGACATCGTCGACGCCTTCCATCTCATCGTGAAGACGATGGTACAAGACATCTCACTGACCTCGGGAACAGATCTTGCTGCCGAGGCAGACCGGGCGTTTGGAGTCGTGTTCGCACTGATCGACATCGTTCCACACTCGCAGACTACGGCTGTGGGGTCTGCTGAAGCTGTCCCATTCCTCAATCGCACCCTCGTCGCAGATTATCAGTATGCATATGAACTGAACAAGACTTTGGCTTCCGCGCTACGCAATGTCTCGCGTGAAGACGGGCGGATGGAGCTCTTGGAATCTACCTTGCGTTCCCTCCATGCCGAGTCGTCGGATGGGAATACCAAAGATCCAGGCGCTCTCAAACTGATCCTTCGTTCGTCTGGATTTGTCCCAGGAACATCCGGCAAGCTTGCATCCACTGATAAGGGTAAAGGAAAGGCGACGGCTTCCCAACCCATTCCACCTCCTGACCTCGATCTCGACTTGCGGGTGACGCAAGTGCTGGATATATTCCCTGATCAATCCCCAGATTATATCCGCAAACTCCTGATGCATCCTTCCTTCCCGTTCTGTGGCAACACGGAAAAAGTCATCGAAGCTCTCTTGGAGGGAACTGCTCCCGACGAGGATGCACTTGCAGATAACATTTCGGAGGGGGTTTCGACCAAGGCTCCTGAAGTAGAAGTCCCGATGGAGAGAAGGAACGTGTTCAACCAAGATGTCATGGATCTCAGTCGCGTACATGTCGGAAAGAAAAGGTGCTATACATTCCCAGGCTGCCGTTCATATGGACCACTAATATCTAATATCTCGCAGGCAAGAGGCATCGTTGATTAGGGACAGAGCAGAGATAGAACGAATGAAAATAGAGATACTTCGACGGGTAGAAGAGTTATCCGATGACTCTGATGAAGAGATTACAAGGCCCAAGGCGCTGGACGTGACCGATCTAGACGATGATCTTGATGAATTTGGCCCCAGCGTCGTCAAGGTCCTAGGTGATGGGGAGGACAGTGGTGATGAAGAAATCGACGGAGAGCGTGGTGTTGACCCCATCAAGCCAGAAACAATATTAGAGCGGGCCTACATCCGAGATCCCAAGTTGTTCGACCGAGATGCTGAGACGCGGCGAAGCAAGTCACGCGCCGACCTCAAGCAACAAACAGGTGAACATCACATTATCAATTTTTATCTCTTAGAGTCACTGAACCTTCCTTTACAGGGTGGACGGACGAGCAAATAGAGGGCTGGAGAATCATGCTCGAGAGAAACGTGAGTGTTCGTGTATGGATACATTCCTATTCACATGGATATGTGCTCTCCTAGCCGAAGAAAGAACGCATATTGCAGAAGCATGAATTCTCCGGGAATAGAACGATGGATATGCAGATCGCGGGGACCACGGAAGTTGGACCTAGCGGAAGACAACGTGGTGCCAGTGGAGGAAGGGGTAGAGGTAGAGGTAGAGGTAGAGGGCGGGGCACAAATACAGGTGAAGGAAGCGGGCCAGGGGAAAAGAAAGATGAAGTTGCACGACAGAGAGCGTTCAAGGAGAAGCACAAATCTAGCGGCCGGAAGAGGGGACACGACAAGAAGATGTCAAAGGCAGGTGCTGGTCCGACGGCATGAATTTTGAACGACTGCTGTTTTTCATAATGGAGATACACGGAAATGTAAAGTTTGCTCAAGAGGGGAACATGCCTTTGAACTTTGGATCGAAGGTCAACTCGACGACTTCATTCACCATCACCTTCATATCTGAGACCGTCAAAGATTTAAGACATGGAATATGAACTTAATAGCATCTGTGAGTGCAACTCACCTTGAAGTCCCTTTTCCGAGTCCAAGTTGAGGTCTCTCAACAACTTGATGGTCAAATTGTCCTGCTAGTGTACATTCCTCATGATCTCGACAAACGTCCCTTCCAAGAGTCTGGCCTGGGTAATTTTAGGTTTTAGAATGGCTTAAATGCTTGTCTCACCTCCGTCATTTTTTATTTCGACTTGCCCTCCATTGCATGCCACCTCAACAATAGTGATGTCCTGTTTGAGGTTCGTCGTCCGGCAAATAGTATGTTGGAGATGGTCCACAGTCCACTAAGACCAAACCTGTACAACCTACTTGGGCTTGCGGATCTGTACTTGGATATACCCCTCCCTCCGCGCGCGATCACATTCGAGATTGATGTCGTTATTGACATCACGTCGCAGGCATTGCGCCGTCACATGGTCTCAGTGGATCATTCGGTTGAGCAGTCAGCTGCCCCACAGACAGCCACTAGGTCCCATAGTATTCAGGAGGACCACCAGTCTGGTTGGGGCGGATGTCTTCTCCAGAAGAAGACGTCCGCCCAACCAGACTGGTGGTCTTCATTCGCGCTCGCGTTCGGGGAGTCCTTTACCGAATCGACTCGTGAGAGTGGCTATTAAATGTGATACTACCTTTCTTCAAAGCCTCCGATTGAATGGTATGTCTATCGATCAACGCAACTGGGTCCTTCCGCAAGCAAGGTTTAGGCTGACACCGTCGGCTTGAGTTAACAACACCGGTTAAAATGGTCACCGGTGGGCCTTACTTAGTTATTAACCGATGTTAGAAAGTCGTTGGGCATTAATATTATTAACAGAACCCTACTAGAATGAACAAGGCAAAAAATTAGAAAGAGAATTCTACAGCACTAGTACCATTTCCTATCTTAGATTTTAAAAAATCAAGCAAGGTTTGCAAATCCGACTCGTGAGTTACCATAGTCGAACGTAGTGTAGACGCCCTGGAGAAATACATCGCCGATAATCCATAATGCTAGTCACAAGGAACGAAGGGATTCAGTGGTCAGCGTGCTGTCCTGCAAGAAATTCGGATGGGAAAACTTACATGAAATGGCGTTCTGACCGACAATGCCGCAGATGCACTGAGACGGGTCAGAAAAGAGCTGCCCGATGTTGAGGGTCGAGGCAGGAATGGAGAACTCAGTTCCGCCAAAAGTAAGGCTTATGGTGGGGAATGAACTGCACGGGACTAGTATAGAGTGTCAACGGGGCCAAACGGCCCAAATTAAACCAGATCTCACAAGTATAGTAACCCTCTCCAACGCTACTCGGTGCAGCTATACCACCAAGGGCATCATGAAGCTCCTTGACTTGTGACGGGATGCCAACGATGAGGGTGGAACCAGTGTCGATGACGGAGTTTACACCACTTAGAAGAGTCTTTCCGTTCCCTTGAACACTGTCCATTTCCACCTGCCAGTAACCCTGGTGGCCCACCAGTTAGTCTGTGAACGCCCATGAACATTGGACTTCGGCTCACCTGTACTGTTACAGGGGTGTAGGTGAAGCTTCCAGTGTAGAGCTCTGTGTCTGATCCTCCTATGCACAGCGCGCCCCCAGAAGAAGTGAGCTTGAAAGAAAAAACCGAATCGGTCACCGCTCCCTCATTAACGAGCGTCTCGAATAGGGGGCTCGCCCCATGAAACGCGAGAGACTGAAAACCCATTCCCATCATACCGTCTGGAGGGAACTTAGAGATATCGAAGCCGGACGAGTATTCATTCGCAGCACCAAGAGTCTGTTTGGTCGCCTAGATGGCCGTCAGAGGTGCTCATGTCGCAAGCCATGGGATTGTACATACGGTAAAGCCCGCGATGGATACGGTATCAGTGTCCAGCTCACCAGAGATACTGGACCCATCCCCATAGGTGACGCTGAATTTCCTATGCCAAAAAAGAAGCTTTTTCACCGCTTTCGAGGTTGAAGACGAACTTGGGTCCCAAAGAGTGTGACCGGCACAGCTCGAACCACAGGAAGACGACGGTACTATTAGATCGCTGTATCGATTTGAACAAAAGACCGGACTGTACTTGTCGGAAAAACCTACCTAGAACCTGTGTCGAAATTGACTAAGATGGCAGATGTTAGAGCAAAGATATGAAAGAAAGGCAGAAAAAACTACCAGTGAAGGACTTGGCAGGAGTGCCAATCGAAATGGTGCCATACCAGAGTGAAGACTCATCAGTAGTCAAGACTTCGTTAGCTCCACGCTTTCTGGTCCCATTCAGAGCATTGGGGTGCGGTTGCCCGGTGTTTACATGATAATTATTGAAGCCTCGGAGGATCTTACTAGAACCGCCATCTGAGAGAATAAAAGGCAATAGCACAAACGACGTACGCATTGACGGATGCTACATGGGAGTTAAGTGCATCAAAATTGACAGTTTTGTCAGCGTTCACAAATGCAGAGTGTTTGGTGATAGGGATCGCCTTCGGCCCATCAGACTGAGGGGCGGCAGCGGCCAGAACGGCCAGTGCAATGATTGATGTCGCAAGAGAAAAACGCATCTTCGAAAGCTGAGGATATGGACAGTCAATTCGATGAGGAATCAAAACAACAGCTTGCCTATCACATTAAATACGGACGCACATGAGCCAAAAAATCTTTTTATGCCCGCAGCCTGCATCACATAGTTGTAGGTTGCGGTGACACCCAGAATCCTTTGCAAATTTGGGCTGAGACATGTGTGCGGAAGAATTACAGTAAAAGCCTACCTCTAGTATCGTGTGCCCAAAAAGCTCCATCGAGTATGTATGCACCGTGTACTATAGCCTTGCCCAAGGCAGCACAAGTAACCAGAGATCGAAACCGTCAACGTTTCGGTTTAAAGATTGGCCATGATGGTTTTCGAAGATAGGTAGCACATAGAACTTTGCTGAGGGAGCCACATGTGAATACGAAAGCTGCTGCTCCAACTTCAAGATATCCATTGGGATCAAGGCTCTGTGGAGATGACTTGGAGGCTGAACCAACCTAAGACAGTAAGTATCATACATAGGCAACAATTTACCGGGGCCATTTTGAATTCGAGACGGTCAAAACATTATGAAACTGATTGTAGAGTTTTAAGAAGGCTCATGAAACGACAAGAATATTGTGTTACGTTGTGACGAGACTCGAGACTCTGCAGATCGTCGATCAGCGTCCGAATCTGGAGAGGAGTTAGCGTAACACTGCCGAGTGAGATCTATGAGATTTCGTTTTGCAAGTTCTGATTCGAATACGCGCAAACCACTTGAGCTATATACAGTCGACTCCCTCCTAACGTATACCTGTCGGGACAGCTCAAAATGTATGTGTTATGGGGAGTATGTGTTATTGGAGAGACCATAGGGCGACAAAAAGTAGTTCGGGAAATCTAAAACCTATGCCTTATGAGGGAGTATGTGTTATCCCTGGTATGCGTTAGGAGGGAGTCGACTGTATGGTGTTTTCGTAATTCTAACTTTCGCTCATTATGTAATCCCAGTGAGAATTAGACTCATCCGGGAGTTGATGGAAAAGTGGGTGTATGCGGTACTTGTGCACCATAGTGAGCATTGGGGACATGATTCCAGTTTCATAAGGGGGAGTCTATGATGTCTGTGATCGTGTCCGGTCACAGTAAATCGGAGCAGCAAGTCCGTGGTGTATAGGTCGTCAAGTATAGCAGCGCTACACTGCGATCCGTGATGCGTCCGTGGTCGGCACCGTGTCTGCGTCTGCGCGCGTGTGTCGGTATCCGCGTCCGCGCCCATCATCCATATGTCCTGAGATGAAAATGAAACGCTGAAACGATGTACAACATGAGAAATAGGACAGAAATACCTGGCGGAAGACAACGTGGCGGAGGAAGGGGTAGAGGTAGAGGTAGAGGTAGAGGTAGAGGGCGGGGCACAAATACAGGTGAAAGAAGCGGGCCAGGGGAAAAGAAAGATGAAGTTGCACGACAGAGAGCGTTCAAGGAAAAGCGGTCGAAAGAGGGGACACGACAAGAAGATGTCAAATGCAGGTGGTGGTCCGACAACATAAATTTTGAACGACTGTTTTCTTTTCATGATGGAGATACACGGAAATGTAAAGTTTGCTTAGGAGGGGAACATGCCCTTGAACCTTGGATCGAAGGTCAACTCGACGACTTCATTCACCATCTTCATATCTGATATCCCGTCAAAGACATGGAATATAAGCTTAACGCAGCGCAGCTCACCAAGTTCCTTTTCCGAGTCCAAGTTGAGGCCTCTCAACAACTTGATGGTCAAATTCTCCTGTACATTCCCGATGATCTCGACAAACGTCCCTTCCAAGAGTCCGTTCTAGATAATTTTAGGTTTCAGAACGGCTTGAACGCTACAGAGTTTGTCTCACATCTGTGATTTGTATTTCGACTTGCCCGCCATCACTTGCCTCGACGATAGCCTTGCCTGCTTGTTGCTGACGTCCTGTCTGAGGCTCGTCGTCCGGCAAATAGTAATGTACGACTCACGCTGATCACTTTGCACGGCAGTCGCACCGTGCGTCCAGCGAATTGTGCGAGACGCGCAGCATTGATTCTGGGTGACTGATAATCGGTCATTCGTTGTACTCGCCCGACGCGTCTTTGAAGAGGCGCTCTTTGTTTGGTCTAGCTGGCCATGCTGCACCACAGAATGTTCCGAGTTCCCAGATCGTCTCGTTCCCAAGAAGTCAAACCTCAGTCTTTTTTTAATCTTTGTGCGGCTCGTTTTACTGACCATGAAATTACAGTTTGGTGATACAAGCATGAGTACTTTCTTCCTGCTCGCGATTCGCTTTCAAAACACATTAACTTGACGACTGCAAACATTGGACCAATTCATGATCAAAATCTCAAGCTAACGACTGCGCATGAATTCGTTCACCATACCCTGCTCAATGGCCTTCGAATCTCGCAACGCTTTCTCGTTCCAAAACATTTCACGATTTTTCTTTATTGACCAATGCCCTTGCAACTGCTTTCACAATCTGCGACACATCCTTTTCGCTCGTGGTTCCCATCCCCGCTCGCTACACCTATGCGCAAATCACAGATGGTGACCATCTGCTTGACCACCACCAACTCGCAGAATGAGCCAAGCCAAGCCGCGCATGTGGATAACGCCCGAGGCTCAAGCGTCCCTAATTCAATTGCACCAAAGCCTCTCAAGAACGGAGAGGCTTCCCGGAAGCGCCTTGTTCGAAGCTCAATCTCCTCTTTCTACGTCCTCTCCCGCCTCGGACTCCTCGAGTATCCGTTTCCGACGGTGAACATAGCCCTGGATGGCTCTGCCGAAAAAATCGTTGCGTGGGTGTACTCGAAGGGGGCAGAGAAGGCCTATTATCCAAACGGCCCTGATGGGCTGCAGTGGATCGATTACATCACGACCTTTCGTTGCCTGGAACAGTCTTCTACAATGATGAATTGCACATGAGGTATGGTCGCATTGGGACGCGGACGGGAATGATCTCAGTCGCTCTGTGTCGATCTTGGATTCCAACATCGGAAATTTCGCCAGGTACAGTAAGACTATTAACCATCGTAATAATTACTAGCCATGTCTCGACTCCTCTCGCTAGACGCAATAGATCTGTGATCACATTTTGTCGCTTTGCGAGGACACTACCACTCTACGTCAAGCAAGGTTTCAGCCGCGGCACTTTCCAAGATGTACAAATGTCAGGCCGTTCATGAGGGGGCAAGTTTTTCCTCTCGTGAGGCTATCAAGCGGCATCATTCACAAGAATTGGAACCTCGCAAGTGTGTGTCTGGAGTGCCGGATTCTCCTGCAGCCAGTAGTCCAAGGTCAATGGAACGCAACTAGCACACTTCCATTGTCAAGGGCAGTATCACGCGATCGGAATCGCGACGTATGATGATGATTCGTCAGTCAACTTACATCAGTTCTACTCTACACTCTTTGGTGGCAAGTCTATGAATTCTAAAGCTTGGATGTCGGCCTCCCGAAGTAACAGTATATGAGGATCGGGAAGCATTCAGGCGCAGCGAGGTCGAGAGGCTATCTGAACATGGGTGTATGGAGGCTGGCGGGTGAGCAGAGATTTCTCGGAACGAATGCGCCGCTGTTTGACCGTCGGCTTGCGTTCATGCACCTGCCAAATGTGACAACAACTTTAACCTATGTATTGGATCGTATTCTTTAGACTTTGCGAGTCCAAAAAATATACTACGGCAAACGATGAGCCTCTGCAGAGAATTTAGACAAAATGAGGATCTACTGTAGTAAGTACTGGCAGAATCACTATAATAAACACTTGATGACCATGTCTGTTATACACACTCGCCAGAACTGAACAGGTAACTTGCCATTGGACCATGGAATTTCCAGTCCCATGCTCATCCAAACAACTGAACTAGTGTCCAAATCTGCTTCTCCACATACAATGCTTGATTGCTCAGGAGTTGCCATTACATGAAAGAATCTTCTCAGATGAGGATGCGGTTACCCAGGCACTCAAAGCAAGCCACACGTCTAATAAATACGTGATTGAAAGCATACAGTACATGACGACAACAAAACTATCAATGACTGACATCAGATAACCAATATATCAAACAAACCATAATGTTAATTAAATCATCACCAGAACGTGGAATCAAGACGACGTTGCGGCGCTCATTGTCGGTGTCATCTTCATACTTCGTTCCTCAATATCAAACTGAAACAAGGCTCACAGAACGGCTTCTCGCTCCTTAAGAAAAAGGATGGGTCCTCGAATGGTTTCTTGCAGCCCTATCATTCTCGCGTCAGTACACCTCACGAGCAAAAGTGCAAACGAAGACTCACTTCGCACACGAAACACCCCCAACACCACTTGCCCCCCAGTGCTTCAACAGCTCTAACGCCGTCTCTGATACTCTTCTTGCACGCCTTGCACTTTGGCATCCGAAGTCGCACGTGGCAAGCCTCACAGTACGGGTGACCCTTGTATACCGTGAAGCCAACATCATCGTCGACAAAGTCACCATCTCCCGTAACGTTCAGCTCACCCCCGCTCCCGCTGTCTCGGAGCGGACCACTCGGCGCGAGGAACGGGTCCCCACACTCAGCACAGAAAAAGTGCTGCTCGTGGTACATACGTTTACCGAGAGCGGGATCGTCGAGCGTAATGAACCGCTCGTCGATGATGGCAGTCTGGCAGTGGAAACAACGAGGAGCAAATGCCTGCGCGAGTCATACACATTGAGTCAGTTGCAGTCGTAGCGCAATGATATGGTCGATACGAACCTCGTGATAGTCTAGGTGACAGTATGGCCTGCCATCATGTTCATAACTACTTACGTGTTCCAAGAGTTCGTTACAGACGGTGCACCTAAAACAGTCGGGGTGCCACCGTTGACCCATAGCACTCACAATCCGACCGATTATGGGACCATTGCAGCCCCCACACGAGAGGCCACTGGTACGCAAAGGGGTGTAAGAGGAAGGAGGATTAGGGAGGCCGCGTTTAGACCCAGGTCCACGATTAGGCACAGACGGCAAAGGAGCTGATTCTTGAATTTGCGTATGCCGAGATCCAAAGCCGCTAGGTGTCGGTCCCGGTCTCTGTGATTGAGACGAGTCCGACACCGAGATTGTCGGAGGCGAGAAAGAGATGGAAGGGGTATCAACAGCCGATACGGCGATCACAGGAGTTCCATGCTCTGAGGCAAAAATACTGGGAACAGAGATTGGAACAGCGGGAGAAACCGAAACAATAGGACCGTTGTTGACATCATCACTATCGTGGTGATTGTCGGGGAGGGATATGCTTGGTATCGGGGTCTGGTGGGACTGGGTCGGTGATCTAACTGGAGACTGAGTGGGCGGTTGCGGGTGTCCCCTCCTTTCGGGAGACTGTGACCCCACACGGAATCCGACGTATGAATTGCGGACGCTGTTCTCACTTGCGTTGCCAGTTCGTGATGTGAAATCCTGACCAGGTGACCATTGCCTTTTCGGCGGCGTATCACTTGTAATTTCAATTGTCGGAGTTCGAGCGAAATCCTGGCGGTTAGGTGAGGGCGATCGGCGCAGTGAGGGCGGAGGCGCATCATCTAAATCAATGTCTATTTCTTTTTGCTTCTGAAGTTGGCGTTCGCTCAGCTGCAGGACCCGCTGCGAGTGAGCATGAGGCTGCTGTCGGGGTAATGGCTGTGCAAAGGGCTTCCGATCAAATGTGGCGTTCGGAGATGACGAAAAGGGACGCGCGTGGTGTATTGGGTTTGTTGGCAGAGATGTCGGGGACGAAGATGTCCCATTGAGTTGCATTGGTTGACCCTGTGCTGCTAGGGAAAAAAAGAATACATGAGACGTCGCAAACACGAATGGTGGGAGCTTGAAACTCACCAGTCGTGCCAAACAAGGGACGCGAGACGTTTCCCGGTGTGCGTGGAAGAGGGGGGAGGTTTGTGGGCCACGCTGGCTGTTGACGCACAGGACTGGTAGGACCAGGAGTGGCTCGAGTGGGACTCTGATGCGAAGTGGGACTTGATACTGCCTGTGGAGTTTGCCTTTCCCTCTCTCGTTGTCGTTGGTCGGTTAATCCCATGGAGGCGAGGCGGAGAGTGAGAGACTGAGGCTCTGCCGTTGGAAGACCAGGAAGAGGGCTACGGTTAGGAAAGGGGGAGAATGCACCAGACAATGGAGGAGACATGCGCGCGGGCGGGGTTTGCGGAACGCTGCCAGATTGTGGTTGAGTCTGTGAGGGAGTCGAGGTCAAATTGGGCGGTTGCGGGAGTGTGACAGAGCGCGAGGGGCGCGGCCGAGGAACCTGCTCTTGCCGAGCATCGGTGACAATCACGTTGACATGTTGACTGTCGTTGCGGTTTGCAATAGCTATCCTGGAGCGAGAGGGCAAATCTCTGATTCCGTATTCCGGACTCGGAGTATGCGCTTTTCTCTCAAATACAATGTTGTTGTCTACCTTCAAAGGATCAGCGAATGTCATTGGCTCATACGTGACCTCGTCGGGAAGGGAGGAAAGATCAGAGGGAGGCGATTCATTGCGCTCGTCTTCCGAGAAAGCAGGGACGCTTTGATGGAGGGACGGAATGCGAGGTGGTTCGGTGGGCGAGGTAGGAAGGGGGCGACGAGTAGAGGACGTTTGGGGTGGCTGGGCTGGCTGTGCACGCTCGGGGCTTACTGCACGTGGATCGAGACGCGGTGGAAAGACGACGGGGACGACACCTGAGACGGTGCTCCTGCGTTCGATTGCGCTCGCGCCGATCTGGATTACGGGAAGGTTACGATCCCAAGATGGAGCAGATTTGGAATCGTCCGTCTCGTGGGTGTGGAAGGGCGGTGAGCGGGGCCAGGTCGGGGGCGGGGTGTGGAAGGAGGCAACGGGGATGGTGGGGGGACGTTGCACGGCATCTGGAACACGGCGGGTGAAAGAGCTGGGAATGCGGAGATCGCGGTCCGGGCTAATAGTGGGACGAGCGGTGAGATCGATGCTCGTGTGCTTCCGAACGGGTCTTGGAGGTGAGATAGTCGGTGTGGGGAGGGGACGTCGAGCGTGCGGGACGGTCGGGGACGTGGCCATTGACATTGTGGCAGAGGAGGGGAGAATGACGGGCCGGGACGGTGCCGGTGCTTGGACGACGAGCGGGGACTGTCGGAGGGGAGGCGGCATCGACTCTGGACGAGTGCGCGGGGTCGGGAGGGGCCGGCGGGACGGACCGGTGGTGAGAACAGGTTGCGTGTACGCCCGAGTCGGAGGTGGAGACACGAGTGGATGTTGTACGAACGGTGGTCGGTTGACATACTGGAATCCGACCGACTGCTCACGACCGAGCGTGCGTCGGGCATCGTGCTCGACGTTCTGTACGCCTGGCAGTTGCGACGGGCGTGTGGCGAAGGGCCGCTGCTCGTCGTAAGCCATGATGATGATCCTCACATCGAAAACTCATCCATCTCGGCTCTGTCACGTGATATATTTGTACAAATATAGATAAACACCCCTTTCTAAGTTACAGTTGTTCCTTCTTCCGAACCTTTCCGTTCATAACTCGGCCATGCTGCTCTCGCGTCAGAAACGCACCCTTCTCCACCACACCACTTCTCATCTTGACGACCCTGATCATTAATTGCATGACGTTCTGCGCCACCGAAACTGCAAAACGCCGACTCGTGCTCTGTCGGGCGGCCGCCGCGCCCAACTTCAGGTAGATAACGTGTTTACGGTGCCCGATACACACCAACACGACGCCGAATTTACACCACAGCCCGCCCATACGTCCGCTTTGCATCAGACTGACCCCACTCACCTTACCGCCATCAGAAACACACCAAGCACCTTCCCATGCCGCACTGGCACGCATCGATCTGCGCTGCATTCGCCGCCGCTTCCCGCAACAGCTGTTGGAGGTTGTGTGCGTGTTTCTCCCGTTGCAACGCCGATCCCGTACAGAGAGAGGACCCGTCTAATCGCCGTGTGTCACAGTCTAATTGGTGCTTCAATTCCCGGTATCAGTCAACGCCAGCAAACTCCATGGTCTCTCTTCGAGTTTTCCGCGTATCTGATACCTTCACTAATGTCTCACGCCTCATCTGCGTCCGAGTCAATCAACAGACCGGGTCTTGTCGTATCTCACCTTTCGATTCGGAGCTTCTGGGATTCCGAAGAGCCGTACCTATCCGATAACCCGAGCCATGCACGTAAGCCACAATGCTAGACCATCGTACACTCGACCGATAATTATTTGGATCATCAACTACCTCATCATTCTCCCCCGGAGTAAGCAGTTCACCGGTTTTTTATCTTCAAGTGTGTCCTACTGGGCTGGGCTGAACTGCTTCCGTGAGACCCGTAGTCTGTCCGTCGCAGAACCATAATAAATTCTATGCTAGATTCAAACGGGATTCTTAGCTGAAGGTGGTTACAGCTCCCGACTGCCATCGCACCGGGCCATCTGACGCGCATTCTATCGCTGATAAGCCTCTGGCCAATTGGAGCCCGCACATACCCGATCATTCTTACGGACGTTTCTCATTCCCGGTTTCCTGCTTACCTTCCCTTCAAAACAACTTGCACTTCCCCCCGTGTGAGCGCATCGGTGATGCACGGAGGCACCGTCTATCAATTCCGCCTATGCTTTGCATCCACGAGGTTCACTGGGCGTAACGCTCAACACCGTGTACATTCAAAACCTGACGCAAACCATTCCTGTGAAAACGAGGCGATGTATCAGTACGGGCCCCGGGTCATGTCCGCGATGAATTTCCATACCGGCTTTCTTTCTCAACTTTGCACACGTATCACTGCATCTTACAGCATGGTTGCGAGCGCGAGATGAATGACGCCCTTCTCTGAACCAATCACCGCCGACCGCGCATGGACGTGCAAAGTTAGCTTTGGGCTCTAGAGCTTCGGCCAACACCGCGGACGCTCACCAGTGTAACTCAGGGTCACTGAGCGTTCCAGTTCCCATCCTTCGTCCCATATTCGCAAAGAACTCCTCGGAACTGCCGGCCTATCGAACGCCGGGCGGGTACTCGGATGGCCCAGTCGTGTGCAACAGCGATCAGCGTTCGTTGATCTCGGATCTATTCGATGGAGCTCCAGGCACGCTCGACTCCCGGTCCCTCGAAAGTTCATTACGCATGTAATGTGCCCGTCCCATGACAATCGGGCGACTCACATTCGTGCTCCGGAGGAAAGAAGAGGAGAAAGGAGAGTCATCTCAAACCCGTTCCATAGACCACTAAATCACAATCAATCCATATGCAACCTCGCTTTTACCCCGCGGAGCAATCACACTTTGTGTTCCTGTGACACGCTCGGGGCTGTCAAGGCCTCGGTCGAGTCTGCGACGCACCTCAGCGAAATGGGCGCAAACCCCTTTTATGCATGCGGGGCCACTCCGAGTCACATTCTATCGGTTCCGTTCGGCGATTCGCGACGCCTTCGAACGGGACCGATCGTCGACAGACGACACGCCACGCCGCGTCACATCTCGGCACGACACGACACGACACGACGCGGGCAATCCATCATGCGTTCTCAAAGTGCCCCGATTCTCCTGGGTCCTCGGGGTACGATAGTCTTTGAATTAAGGAGAGAGCGCGTCGATAGGCGGTCGACTCAGTTGAGTGGACGCCTCGCGATCACCCCCATATGCTTAAATATGATGAACGAGCACGAATGAAGATACCAACGGCGGCGGCCGCCAATGAACGGATCCGTCAGGGCCGCGCGTGAGGGGGACTGGGGACCGTCACTCGAGATCGGTTTCCAAGACACGATACGACCCGCGTCAGATCATATCGCCCGACTACACTATCGCGGCTTCAGAGAGGAGGACCCGCGCATTCCCCCTCGGCGATTTCAGGCTCGATAATGCGGGGTAAAAAGGACTCATCATTAAACCGCGCGTCGGCTGGAGAGCGCACGCAGGAAGTAAGTAATAACCAAAGGTACCATACCGTAAAGGGACTGGCTTCCGTCACTTGCGATTACATATTCTATGAAAAGTTCCTACATTGTCGCGCGCCGCGGCGCGCAAGTTCAATCCGGCGAGCTGCGATTCAGATGACGATCGCGATCATCATCGACTTCAGGAATCCGTCGGAATCATATCATCGTCGTCGTCGAAACCAGCGCCGTTGGAGCCTCTCCATGGCGTTGCACAGCCCAAATGTGATTCCCTAGGCTGTCGAGTCTCGATCTCACTCGATGATATATCGATATGTATCTTCAATGAATCTCGGGAGTGCCTTCACGCAACCGGGCCGGGGTTCAGAAATAGGACTACATACTATAGCTTACTATTGTCCGACTTTGCAGCACCCGCGACTTTTTTCACAGTGGTACGTGACAATCGACTATGGGCTGCCCCACCCTGCAGGTTCGGTCAACTCGGATGTATCGCTGGGCTCTGCCAACTAAGTTCCATCGTGACAAGCGTATGTTTGCTATACCTCCACGATACCGCAGTCACTGGCAGAATGGAAACGTGCCGGCCCTTCTTCTGACAGCTCACTATTTATTGCCTGCAGGTGAGTGCACGGTACTCATATGGATCGGTTACCATGTCCCTTGGACCAGGGTAAGCAACATCATTGATCGAGGGTGATTCTGCCCACACAACATTGTTGAAATTCCAGTTGCAGCCAACACTGCCAACCGGTGGGACAACAAAACCGAAACGAACCGAGGAAGTGTGATTCCAGAGCACGAGAAAAGGCTGCAAGACATTTTGATACAATCACCGCGGACCAAACTTCGAACATAGGAGGTGAAGAGAGAGAGAGAGAGACAGGAGAAAGCGTGAAGGAGAAATCGACACAAGAGTCATCACCATCCAAAATTAATAGTTTCGAGTTGGTAATCCCCCTCCCCTCCCCTCCTTCCCTGCCAGCGACAGACCCACATGATAGATACGCAAGTCAGCAACTCCCGCTCGCAAACCCAAACCACGCCTTCCTCGGACGCGCGTGCTCAGTTGACGTCGTCCAGCTTTTCCTTGTCGTTGGCTACGGCTGCGGGCGCTTGGTCGCCCTCGACATCAAAGTTCTCAACGAGATCAGGGACATCATCATCATCATTCTCGGCACCACCCGCAGCCGGCCTCTGTTGTCCCTGTTGGATGGCTTGGTAGGATTCTGCGAGCTTGCGCAGCGATGCGAGGGAATCAGGGCCGAGCTGGTTGAGAATGCCAGGGACGAGCTCTGTGAGCTCCTTGACGTGGCCTGCGCCGTAGATCGCAAATGTATTGGCCGTCACCGCGGCATGAACTGTTTAGAAATAGCAAGGCAAGATTAATACCCTCGATCATTTCGTCCAACGGGACAGGTCGTGTGTGAGAGAGAGAAAATAGACGTCGGGGACGTGTACAGGGGAGGGAATGAAAGATGAGAAACGTGCCTTTTGGTGTGGTGAAGTGTAGTACGTTTCCGTCCTCCCTGAACATGTTCACTTCCTCTACACCAGGAATAGGCTGTACATTAAGTTTCTTGAGGGCAGCCTGCAGTTTTTTGTCGTCTTGTGCGGCAGAGGGTTTGGTTTTCCGGACTACTTTCCGACGCATGGTACCCTTGCCACCTGGAGCACGTTAGAAGTGATGATTTGGAGGGGGAAAGATGGAGAAAGATGAAGCGATGGTCACGCCGCGGAGGTGGGTGACCAAAAATCGCTCACCAAGCCGATTACCCGCAGCCTGTGCCTGCAGTTTGGCCAATTTTGCTGGGTCCATGATGATGGAGGGTCAGAGATGACTACGGAGGGGGGGAGGAGGGGCAAATGTGTCGTGTACGATGGAAAACTCTCAAACAAGGTTTACACACAAACATACGCACACACAAACGATCTTTGTGGTCAGTCGTTGCTGATAAGATAATCTCTACTAGATCTCTCACTCTCCAACCATGTCCATCCAGTTTCACATCCGTCCCGCGAACGTCGCCGATGTAGTGCGTATATGCGTCCTCGACGCCTCCGATGGGCTCACGACCACATCCTAGGACGCGCTTCTCCAGCTTGTCCGCGATCTCGTATGATCACCGCTATCCCACACTCGCTTGACCAACGTTTCTGCAGGCCACGTACGAGAAAGAACCAGAGTCCGCAAAGGCTACCCCCGAGCTGGTGCGCACAACCCTGTCTCCCGCTCTCAGCAGCCACCCACCCTCTGCAGTTCCGGGAAAATATCTTCGAAAAGGGTTACGCACATGCCCTCCTCGCGTTCCAAGGCACCGCCGCGAATCCCGGACCACCCCTGGGCATGGCCCTCTACTTTTTCAACTTTTCCACCTGGACGGGAAGACCAGGTTTATTTGTACGTTTGGCCCACAGTTGTCATGTCCACGTTTGACGGACACACGATGCAGCTCGAGGACCTGTTTGTAAAACCAGAGGCCAGAAATAAGGGAATTGGAAAAGCCTTGTTCGCCGCGCTCGGTAAGATTGCACAGGAAAAGGTACCTCGTTCACTGCCCTTTTTTTCGTTCGTGCATCGTGCCGACGGCTCTTCTTTTTGCCGGCAGAATTGCGGACGTCTTGACTGGTCCGTACTCACGGTAGGTGCTCATGCTGGGAAATGTCACGCTTGGGATTCAAATGTCTGCAGTGGAACGCGCCATCTATCGCATTCTATGAAAAAGTTTTGTCGGCTAAGAGCATGGACGGGTGGATGGGCATGCGGTTGACGGATGAGGGCATTGAAAATCTCACAAAGCTTGGTCTCATCGCCAACTAAACTGAGCCACCCTCCGACGGTGGTACCCACTTGGTGACTCAATTGCTCACGCAGAATGTATCCACATATTCAACGATGAGATGTCGTGGGCAGTGTCAACTTTGTTGCCACTGATATATGATGCAAGCTCTGTGGAGACATAACATGCACGACTAATTGTGTCCGAAGTAGACGAATAAGGGAACAACAACGTCACACTCCATCGTAGCTTGCACCGCCAGCCTAGAACGAGCGTATATGAGCAATAGGTATGCGGAGTCTTTTGCGACGCATCACTCACTTTGCGCAGCCGGGCGACGATGGGGTCCTCTTTCAAGTCATCCCTTTCACGGGCAGCCACCTCGATTGAGTAAACACCCAACACCTTCTTGACATCTGCCGTATGAACGGAAATCTAAAATGTGCAAGAAACAAAGTAAGTCGATGGACAGTTTGGTATCACAACTAGGGCAAACAGAGCGTGTGACGTGCGCCCGGGTCCGGAGAACAGCGCCACGCAGTGCCGATGGGTCAGGCAGGCCACGCGGCGGCGTAGCACGTAAACGGAGGACCGGGATGTTTACCTTGCCTTTCCGCATCACCTTGCAGCCAGATCCGATCCACACAACGAGGATGAACTTTTCCCGCTGAGATTCCTTGTCGTTGGAGTACGTGACGCGCGCATAGCCATACGAGGCCCTGGAGTCATTGAGGGCGTCCCGGAGTTCTGAGAGACCGCCTATGCCTGTCTGTGTGACCTTGAGCTTGTCTGAGCGATCGGACTGTGGTGCGCGTGAGGACGTGATGCACTGCCAAGCCAGAAACGGAGACCCCGACCTCGTAATCCAAGAGCAGCCAGTTGGTATCAGATTTATCCGAACGTACGTCGAGGTAGGCTAAGTAACAGAGACTAAGAGAGCGTTGGAGATGTTCTGAGAGCGAGACCGACCTTGGATGATTTGCTCGTCGGACAGGTCGGCCATGGTCGTCGACTTGATGATCGAGTCAAAGCTCCCACACAAATCGGGCGATACCGAAAACGTTCTCCTTCATGTTTCTCATCGGACTCGCCCGCCGTTTCTACTCCCACCGCGTCCTTCCACCTCGCAACTGGCAACTCTCCGGTCAAGTTCCACCCACATCTCTCCTCTTCGACAGCGACTCCCCAAATTCCTCTTCCTCTTCCTCTTCCCCTTCCTCCTCCCTCGATCTCTCCGAGGACGAACCGCCCCCTCCCCCTCCCAACAAAAGCCCCGCCTCCGCGCCTCCAACCCCTGAACAGTGGCGACGGCATCGCGAAACCATCAAACAATCCTTCCCCGAGGGATGGAACCCCACGCGTAAACTCTCGCGCGACGCCATGGACGGACTTCGCTCCATCCACGCGTTCGACAGCGACACCTTCTCCTGCGCGGTACTCGCGGACAAGTTCCAGATCAGTCCAGAAGCCGTCCGTCGGATATTACGCAGCAAGTGGGAGCCATCGAGAGAGAAGCGCGCCCGTCTGGCAGAGAGGGAAAGAAGGAGCAGAGAAGGCTGGATCGCGAGGAAAAGACAGGAGGAGAAGGACAGCGCAGCTCAGATCCTCTCAGACGCTCGACAGAACGACTCAGAGCACCGCAAGCCTCAGACCTCGTCGCGAGTCAAGTCAAAAGGCGGATTCTTTTTCGAATGACGTCTCCCGCTCCGGACGTGCGAAGATGCACTCGATCGTTCGCTTCTCCGTAGACAAGCGAAACAACACGTCGTATTATTATTATTATTCCATGAAGCCACGCCGAACACAGTCCTAGTAGACTCTAATCCAATGTTCATTCTCGTAATGGTACAAGTCTACCCGTACATATATGGTACCATCAAGGTAGGGTGGACGACCAAGTCTAGCAAGACAAGTAACAACAAAAATTACAAACAGGGTATGTAATAGTCGAGAGTACAGCGGCGAATAACAGTGCAGGTATACTACTAGCTGTGGCTAAGATGAGTGTAATAAGTATGTACCAATGTACGCGCACAGTCCCTAATAATCGCGGGATGCCAGTCCTATATAGATACGTATTATGTTAAGATCGATAGATAGAATATAAATGTGCCGTTAAGCGAAAGGAGCGTGTGCTGAACGAACCGAGATGTGCTGCTCGATAGACTTTGACCGCGTGCCACAATAATTGTCCGGTGGTCCAAGTGCCCAGCTTGACCTACAGCGAAAGTTCGGTTCTGTCATACGCAAGATAATAATTACCCTTGTCTGGGCGGCACAACAGGATGTCATTCCAATTCGGTCGCGGAAGAATGTCTGGCCGTGCACCATTTGCGTCCACGATAGAGTACCGGAATCCCAACAGCATCATCGAAGTGATGAGCTTAAGCTCCATTCTCGCCAGCCGTTGCCCGAGGCAAACGGTCTTTCCTGTAAGCCACGCGTCAATTTCACTGCAAGCCACGTAATCACACTCATGCACAACTCACCACCTCCCCAACCAACGTAGCCGAACGGCGTTTTCGCCTCCTTGCGACTCGGGTCGAATTTCCACGGATCGGGGTATAGTTCTGGATTCAGATGAACGTCCGAAAATGGATAAACGACATATGCCCCTGAAGGGATCGTTTTGGAATCGATGATTGTGTCAGGTCCGAGGTTGCGACGCATGGCCGTGTGTGGCTGCGCAATCCGAAGCGTCTCGTGAATGAGGGCATCAAGAACAGGTGTTTCCGTTTCCCAGGCTTCCAGTGGAATGGATGCCAATTGGGATGAGAGCGAAGCGCCTGCTGCTTCTGGGCGGTATGTCGACAGCATTTCTTCGATCTCGCGGATAGCCTTGCCTTTCCAATCGGGGTTGTTGCCAAGAAAGATTATGAGCCACGACGCTGTGGTGCCTGTCGCTCTCGCTCCCGCCACCAGAAGACCCATCATGAACTACAAACGGGGTCAGTTGCAGTGCCGGAAAGCTGACGTCTAATGACTCACTCCCACGATCACCAGCCGTTCATCTTTTGAGTCAACGAGCATCTGAAGTGTGTCATTCTGGGGCTTGGCGCTCTTGAGCCGGACATCGATAGCGCGCGAGACGATGTCGTAAACCTCCTTGGTCGCAAGTAACTTCCTGAGCATGCTCGGCGCCGGCAGCCAAGGAAGCAGAACAGTGGTCGGGGTCGTCCCACTGTCCAATACATCGTACAAACTTTTGAGTCGTGCAACCAGTGCGGGATCGTCTGCGATTTCTGAACTAGTTATACTGCGTACAGTAGTCTGGAAAACAAGCTGTCACGAACAGAAATTCCATTAGCTGTCGGAAACACAACGCCGTCGCTCGTAGACATACCTCATATATTTTCTCAAATGGGTCAAAGGCTCCGCTCTCTCCCCAAGTGTCCATGACCCGATGTATGTCGTCGAGAATGGGGACAATGACTGCATCGGGGTGTCAGCCACATGTATATCCCAATGGAGGCCAGCCACACATACGCTGTTGGATATGTTCATTCCTCTGCGCCGAAGCCAATCTTTTGTGTATGAGCGCTATTCGGCGTGTTTGAAGATCTGAGGTGACACCCTTGACCATGGGGATCTGTCAAGTCGGACATATTACGATCTATGAACACAGGCTAGGAAGGAACACATACTGCGCCGGAGAGTACCTTGAACCCTTCCGTTAGATCGAATGCCCGGTTCGCGAAGAATGCTTTCCGCGCCGACTCCCCGGATACGACGATGACGGTCTCCTGAGCATGACGTTAGTGTCCCACATTGAGGTCCGAGGTGGGATGAGCACGTACGCGCAGCATGTTAAATTGAAATAATTTCTCCCCCGTCTTCCGGAAACCGTCGTTGAGGAAGTCGAAGCGTTTCCGAAAGAACGGAGCGATGGCAAGGAGATGGGAACCAGGGAGATAAACAGGGGTTTGTGCGGAAAGGTCGTCCTTGGACGAGCCATGACCGAACACTAGGAGAGCGAAAAGAATGATGAAAGCCAAGACCAGCTGGACCTTGAGGCTGGACATAAGAAAAGCGTCTGCAGCCGATTGCAGACCGACAGTATACATGGTTTAAGAAGTGGTAGGCCTTTTTGATAAGAGGGGAGGGGGGAGGAGGACGGCGAGGGACCGGAATACGATTGATGCCACCTCTTTTAAACTCTTGGGCTTTCAGCACGTTGCATTCACTGCCTGTGAAATGACATTATAAGTGCGACGTGCTTCAAGGCGTGCCTATGCATTGCCGCTTTAGTAGAAGAGTGACTAGTGACATCTGAGTTGGGCCAAATCGAAATTCAGCCGGAAGCTCGACAATCAATGCCTCGGTTCCGGCGAGGCCAAGAATATGAAACCACGTGCCAACGAGAGGCCGCCGTCAGTATACTGGACTCATTTGGAGAGAACAGCCCCGGAGTGCCCATCCTGCACATTCTCAGTGTCCGTCCGCTGTGATGGCCAACATCCAGTGCCCACCTTTGCCAGCAGGATTTTCCAACCCTGAAGCGCAGTTGTACCTAAGGGCGAAGCTCTCCGCCTCGAGGTATTGGTGCGGCGGTGACCTTGCGCCCAGGGACTAACGCATTCGTCATAGCACTTCCGTCGGAAGCCGATCGTAGTCCCAGCACTAAGCCCGCGCGCTGGTCTGGTGCGAGTGTACATTTTGCCGGATACGGCATGGAGACGGTTCCGAGTGCGGCCGAAGATTTCAGTGAAATTTGTATTGACTATCCATATAACCATGTTCATTGGTTGAAACGTTGAAACACCCCCGCTAACGTGTGTGTTCTCGGAGTCCGTTTATCGTTGGGGTGTGGGCCTGGCGAACATTCCGATAAAGATTTTCCACCGCACCGAATCCTGCTGTGTTTCCGATGCGTGGGAAAACACGGTGAATTAATCACCCCCGTCATGCTAGTGAACACCGCCCAGCTGACTCGGAGTGCGAGTGCTGGAGCACAGTCAATAGACAATACCAATGACTCAGCGCAGCAAGCACAACGCAGACGTGGAAGATTTGGTGCGAGGCGAAAAGATAATCGAACTTTCCAGGAGCCATCCGCTCGGGAACGCGGTTTGCGCTGAGCGGGAATGAAATCAAAAAGGTGACAGGCACACGGCGAACGAGGACAACGCACTAGATCAATGCACCCCCAATGTATAATGTACCCGAGGTGAGGAGCCAACCGAAACCCATCTCGGAGAATACTTTCATGGGGCCGTGCTGTATGACTAGCTGCGTGACAGGCACGACAGCACACAATCCGAGAGCAATAAACACCCCCGTCCTCACCCCTCGATGGGTTGGCCGTGCATACTCGGGATCCAAGACGACGTACGTGGCGCCTGCAAGACACAGCACGTCATAAAATATCCGTCTGACTGTGGAGAACACCTACATGCTCCGGCGATCGCAATAGCAAGCAAATGAAGGGCCTGAGATACAGGATCGCAGAAAAAACCGTAGAATATGCATGGAACGAACGACCCGACCGTGAGGACTGCACAGGGGGATCAGCGATTAGCTATAACGACCGAAATGATGGCATAGACTCGACCTATGATGCCTAAGTAATCCAAGGCGTGACACCTTACAGAGACCTGTCTGGTTTCAGTAACTTGGGTTGTTCCCGCTTCGAGCGAAACCCACCTCACGAGAGTGACAAGTAGACGTATGGTATATCGCACTGGCGGACAAGCAAAAGACAGCCGACATAAGAAATATCGCAATGACGCATGTATCGACCCATGTCGTGGTTGCATACGTTCCCACATGTCCCGTATGGAATGTCGCAAGTAAGACAATGAAGAATATGGCACCCCAAAAATGAGTGTGGACATTCACTGTGTGAACATCGGATAGAGAAGATCTACAGTCATGTCTGAGCCTGAATGCTGGCTACGCTCACCTGTCTCGTTGTGAAAATCTGCCATATCAATTGGTGAGCGCCCATATGAAACGGTCAAATAACGACTCACAGCCAAAGACGGAGGCGACGCAACCCAACCACCTGTTTTGCACCCTGAATCAACCCTGGGTTCAGTTCTCGCCATGGGAGGGGGCGCAAGCTACGAATCGTCGTACAAGCTAATTAGAGTACTTACGGACGGTATCCACCCAAGATATATTCGTTGCCTCTCTGCCACTCGGGTATCTCGCTCCAAGAGAGTGTTTTCGAGTTGGCAGCCAAAGTTCGCTTTGGCTGCACATCGGGTTTCCCGGTGCCGTTGGAGAGTTTACGTCTGTGCATTAAGATGGTCGCCTGACGGTCTACTGAACGAGATTGGAAGCGCTAGCCGTGCGACTCCTACCCCAGAACTCCAGAACTCTGAAAATAAAAATGAAGGTGAAAGAGTGTGTCGACACCTGGAACGGTCGTTCAATCCGAACATTTCACGGCGGCACCCGATTGCTGGATATGGACCGTGTGAAAGCGGCATGGCTCATTGGTCTTAATTCCATTTCGCAGAATTTTAGCACGTTGACCGGTACAAATGCAGCATATCTGCATCGTGTGTGCATTAGGGTTCGGGTTACATACTACAAGTTCAAAAAGCCAAAAACCGACGATTATTCGCTTCCGAAGTCCGTGACCAACCTACACGTGTTCCGGGACAAAGTAGTGGCGGTATGCTACAGTATACAGGCGACGTCGCTCAGGAATGTCAAGAGATAAAAACCTTCTTCAACGCAGTAAAGTCGCAAACTTGACCTGACCGTGGACAGGTAACTTTGCCGTTGTTCTTGGCGGCCATCTCTTCAAGTGCCTAGGCAACGGGTGCGCCTGTGAGGGCGGCTTCATGCCAACGGGTAATTAAACTCACCTCCGTCGAGTAAACGTATCCATTGGAGAAGGCCATTGGCATGTTATCTTCGTCCATTATCTTGCCGCTCAGGTAGCAAACAATGGTAGAGTTGGCATGGTGACTGAAAGGCACCTCTTTGGCGAGAATGCTGATGTTCGGATCGCACACTGGGCAATCAACATTGTGCGGATGGTCATAGCAGGCAGGGAGCTTCAGGGAAGCGAGTCCAGCGTAAAGCGCAAGATGCAAAAGAGGTTCCGTCGGCAGGCTGTTCAATGAATAAATCGCGAGGCGGAATGCTTGAATCAACGAGGTCCAGCGAGACTCGTCGTAAAGACGCTGTAATTTCATGAGACCGGGCGGTATTCGCTTCCATGGACCACTGACCTTGTACTGTCCACAAGTTGTCGAGGGTTGAACCGCCAAAAGCACCGTAGCTTGTGTAATCTGTTGCAAGTGGGTCTCCTGCCATGGTATAAGATATTTTTTCACGTATGAAATCGCATCCTGTGTTTTGCGCGCGCGGGCTAATTCAATGTATTCCTGAAGCCGGAGTTCGAACTCCAGAGTGCTCTGCAAAGCGCCGGAAATTGCTACGTTATACGGGGCGGAGCATCTCAGGGACCTACCCTAATTTTCCTCAACGCCGTCTTATTTTCGCTGCACCATGCTATAGCTTCGGTGCAACTGTGCCGGAACAGCGCGCGTTCAATCCTATGGATGTCCATGAAGAGGTCAATGTCCACCAGGGTCTGTGTGGATGTGCACATTCAACGTGTGGTCCAGCAGAGACTGACCGCAGGGGGTTAACGTACTTCAATACTTCTCTCTTGGGCTAGTTTCCTCGCTGTTTTTTCTCGGCCCGCACGGAGTGTCCAGTCGACCAGCCACCGGTCTAACCGCGTGTCCGCCCAGCGAGAAAAATCCGGGCAGTTCGTGTTCGGCATGGCCTGAACTAGTGCGAGATGCTGAAGTCGTTCATGCGTGACATCGAGCGTAGGCCTGCCATTGTTTTCCTGTAGATCCGAAAGCTGTACAGAGTACGCATCAGATGAGTCATTATCAGCATAGTCATTGTCAGCACAAGACACGAGGCCCTGACCTTGCGTTTGAGATTCTCCACCCGCGCTATCATGCCATCAATGGTCTTGGCTGCGTCCTCAAGGTTGACCTCGTTGCCCTTTGTACGTTTCTGAAGTTCGCTCGACGTGGTCTGTACGTTACCCAGCTCGCGCTCGATGTTCCTTTGAGATGCACGAAACACCTTCCGATAATTCTCATAGGGTACCTAACATGATGTATCTCGATGAGAGAGCTGCGGGCCGTTCCAAGGACAGTTTCACGTACGCGCGCAAATGGTTGCTCAAAGAGCATAACACCATCGACATTCACTTTGTTCGTACTCATGACAACGAGCTATCGGAGCGGCCTCAGTGTCTGTCGTCAGTTACCAAGTTAGTAATTACCGTAGGCAGTGTCCAAAGCCGGCGAGGGCATGCGCACTGACGTCGATCGTGGGATGTCACGTGACAGGCTCGAAATTGGCTGGTCAATTTTTGTCATGGCTCCTGTGATGTATTGGGAGTGGCGTTAAGAACACGTTGATTGCAGTGCGGACACGAGCGCAGGCGAGAGAAGTTTTTCATTTAGGGAAGAATGTAATTAACCGAGAGGTACAGCAGAAAGTGTACAGTTATCTGTTCCCCGCCGTCCGACGTTCTCTTCTCCATGCATAAATTTCTCGTCCAAGCGCAACTAACAAAGGGACCGAGATAGATGCAAACAGAGGGGTATAAACAGCATATTTATGCTCGGCAGGGAAGTACAGCATTGCCAGCATGCCGGGGTTAAAAAAAGCATGCGATGCCAACGACAAAGCCTCACTGGACCATCGCAATGGAGCTGCGGAAGATTCCCCCGCGGATCGGTAAGCCTAAACCAAAATCATATCGTTAGAATATTTTTTTCTAAGGCGAGCCAAATATGATATAGACCTCCTCGAGGGCTGACAATGCATCGTGTACGTCCCCCTTGACCTTTTGGTCGACTGGCATGGCTTCAATTTGGTCCACGAGGTTCACGATGCTATGAAGTGTTTGTTGGCTGTGCAAAACATTCTCTAATGTTCGGCGTCGCATGAGGGCGTCCAGTTGCCAATCGGATAGTGGTAAGGCCACGTCGGAAGATACGCCATAAGGAAGGGATGGAACACCCAGCAAGGCAGTTAGCTGGTAAGAAAAGGTAGAAAAGGCAGGCAGAAGGTCTGTCGCGGTTAAGTGTGTCGTCATCATTTCATCCGGAAGCCTGTTGAGAATGAAGATACCGCCCCATTGAGGGAGAAGGAATGCATTCAGGTTCGTTGGCGATCCTAAAATTACATTGTTCGCCTGATATTCTGGAGCTTAAAGAATTCTTACCATGTGCGTCAAGGATACGAAGGGGCTGCCGGGACGACGACGGTACAAACAGTACGAAATGCAGCACAGGGTCATTGGAAACACTGGAGGCTGAATGACACGTCAGACTCTGATTCGGAATAACCAACTAAAAGGATAATTACACAATGACCATTCAGCGGAGTTGATGAATACAGTCAGATCCTCCGGAGTAAGACCGTGAAATGAAGTGTTTCCATCAGTAAATTGAATGGGATCGAACGCCAGCGGTGCATGGTATTGTACCTGGCTTTCAACGGTGGTATTATGAAGAACATTCAACTGCGAAAGGATCGGAAAAAAATGGTCTGCGGGCTGTGTGGTCAACCGTCGGAACTTAAATGAAAAGGGACAACTTTCCTGTAATCGCAGGCTGAATATCCCAAGAATTAACTAGACCATCAGATGCGGCGTTTTCGTTCAACAACGTGAAGGCAAGCCGATAGCGGCCGCTGTACTGAACAACGCGTTGTTCCTGCATCGGGGAAATCTCCGGTGCAAGCAGGCCGGACAAAATACTGGCCAGACGGTGAACTGAAGAACCGCACTGCATGAGGTGCTGAGAGAGTACCAATTGCCATCCGACCCACCTGATGCATCCTCTGGGCTCACAACCAACCTTCTGGGGTGTTGTATGGCAGTTCGATCCCCGAGGACAATAGTATGTGCGTTTGAAGTCGAAACCCAATCCTCTATAGCAGTTATCACCGACTGTGTGTCTATAGTCCGGCCCAGGTCTTCGTACCTGTGTTCTCGCCAATCCCCACCCGGATGCCGAGGTTTCTCCCGTTCGGGGAATCGTGAAGAGCCTGAGCAAGGACTTCGTTGAGTTCTCTGGCCAGGCGGGGGGAACTATTTCCAAAGCTCGGTGCGTCTAGCTGTAAATCTACAGGGAAAACGAGATTCCTGTCGAGCTGCGCCTTCACGCGAACTGAGGGCAGTGCGATACGTTCTATACTTGTGAGCCTCCACCAGAACGGAATTGCAAGGATGATCAAAGTCCAGTACGAGCCTAGAACGAGCCTTCTTATTTTTGCAGACTCGAAAGGGAGTCTTTGAGGGTCCTTGAGGCCATGGCTTAGGCTAGCAGGGGCCGAATCCATCACAGTTGTACGCGTCCTCACTGAGAGCAACTTCGAGCTTGGCCAGCGGAGTTTCAAACGTTCTCTCCTTCATAACGTCTCCTCGTCCAGCCCACGCACCGTTCAGAGGTCGATCGGTAGGACGTCAGTTTCATCGATTTTGTCTCCTCTCGACTCGCAGTTTCACGCACAGTGCCGCAAGTCAGTCGCTACAGCGTTTTGCCACCAGCGCTCATTTCTCATTCTAATTCTGTTGACCGTGCATTAGGTTGTTGTCTCAGAGTCCTCTCGGACATGTCATCAATCAGCTATGGGCAGTTGTCTCCAGCAGGAACATCGCTGTCTCATGAATTCCGTCGACCTCCACCTGCTTTTTCGTCACACGATGTCAGTCGAATCGAATGCCTTGCGTCGTGTATTCCTCAAAGCTTTTCCACAGCATTTTCCTCGTTGCAGATCTCCTTCTCCACCATTTGCAAGGAGGCTAACTTACGATAGTTATAAGCCTCGAAACGGTGGATACTATGACGATCATCCCAACAGCTACCGGCCAAACGTTTACAGACCTGACTATAACCGTAGCCCGTCTCCTCCTCGTTACGACCGCGCAAGACCACCAGAACCTCGTCCGTGGGACCACGCCCCTCGATGGCCATATAAACGACCTTCTCCGAGTCCACCACCGTGGGATAAAAATCGTCGCGATACCCTAGCCGAAAGGATGATTGAATCCCCAGAAGTTTGGAAACAGTCACATTTCGATAGACCCGCTCGGTATGGACTATGCATTGTATCATCAGAGGTAAGAATGTCGTAACGCTTGGTTTTGTAGTTTGGATTCTACCCTCGATCGATATGGCGATCGTCGACAACAATCCTCAAGAGACCTCTCCCCGCAAAGGCCTGCTCCCCGCCCGAGCTTCGTGCCGCACTACGACAGTTACCGCCCTTCCCCACCAGTTCATGCTGTGCGCGATCATGGGTCCTTTTCGCGGACTGCCGACACATACCGACCTCAGTACTCGGAGGATGCTTGGCCGTCATCCCACAATAACGAAAATGTTAACCACCAACGAAAATCCAGCTACCACGATCGGGCGGATGAAAGCTCAATTTCGAGTACTCCTTCTCGTTTACCCTCGCATCCCAAGTCACAGCAGCGCTCTCCCCCGCCTCGTTCGCCCGCTGGAACGGAATCGCATCGAACCAACCCAAGACAAGGCTCGGTTGCTGACAGCGGTCACCGATCACCCTCCTCCTCGGTATCCCACTCTCAAGCCAGCTCTGTTTTTCGAGAGGGTCCCGATACCAAATTCGAATCTCGATCGTCGTCACGATCGCCCAGGCGTTCTAGATCCGGTATCTCCGAATTCGATGAAGAGTCTACTCTTCTTCCCCAGTCATCGATCCAACCAGTGCAGGAAAAGGTACCTCCGCGCGCCACGAATGAGGTGCCGTCATCAGGAGATCACAATATTGCACCATCAGAAGGTTCTAAAACCCTGGGAATGGGTGTGCATGTTTCCGCCGGCAAGCAGTTGTCTAGCCACGAGACCATGTACATGAATGGCAATTTTGCAGTTAAAGTGTCTACGGAACGTAACGGTTCACCGATTATGACCCCTGAAATGGTGTCTTTCGGCGATGCAATACCCCACAGTGGTACGTGTGGTCTGAGGGTCAAGACGGGTAACAGTCCTAACCATGCGTTTCAGAATCGCATCTTGAAGTAGTGACACTATCAGGGAGAACAGACTCCGCGATCATTGATTCTCTTCGCCCGTCACTTGGAGATTCAAAAGCCGGCGGTTCCGTGTCCTCAAAGCTGTCTGCTAGCAAAGAGTGTAGTACCTGCGATATTCCTACTACGTCTCCTGAAGAAGACGACTCCCTAGAACCTCATCCCCCATCATCCACAACAGCACCTTCGCTCGTCGTACAAATACCGGAAAAGGAGTCTGACGTCATATCAAGTGCTCTCGAACCCGGATCGGACATTGACCACATGAACGTGATTGAGCCAGTTACCAATCCGTTAAGAGTTGTGGTTGGTGATCGCAGCATCAAACCAGTCTCGTCTACGAGCCGCCACATCCTTTGTCAGCCTAGGGAACTCAAGTCGACCCGAGAGGGGGTTCGAGTCGTCCTAGTCAAGCGTCTCCTCCATGATCGCCAATCTCGTGTTGAACGAGTGTTCCCTGTGCTCCGAGCCAATCAAGTAGTATCGAACCTGAACTTTCCACCACCTCCTGGCAACCAGACTCATCGCTCAGAAGAACTAATCGCTGAAAATTCTTCCGGCAGATTGACCGCACACGAGGCAATTCGGTCATCTTTGGTGGATCGCTTTGTAGAGCGCCAATCTGAGATTGTGGAAAAGTCTCGCAGGTTGAAAGCCGAATATTTGGAGTTGCATGAACGGTGGCTAGAGCATTGTGCGCGGCTTGATGAAACGCAGAAGAATGGACTTCCGGAGGAGTCCACGGTTCCTTCGAGTGGCAGGACAACTCGGCGCTCAACTGCAGTCATGGGAGATGCCGTCCGTTCGGACCTGGAGATGGAGCAGATCATTGCCAGCTTAGGCGTCGAGGAACTCACTGATCCCAGCTATCTTGCACTCAAGAATGTGGCCAAAATTCCGGACATGATCTCTGTCACCGAGGGTTCCGTTCCCTACCTGTTCGATGACACGAACAACATCGTGGATGACCCATCGGAATTTTATGGTGCCTCTTCCGCTCAAGACTATTGGACTGAAGAGGAGCGTGACATTTTCCTCGACGAGTTTGCTGCGCACCCAAAGCAATTTGGCATCATCGCACAGCGGCTGCCGAACAAGACGGCCGCTCAATGTGTCACGTACTACTATTTGCACAAGAAGCAGGGCGTCGATTTCAGGAAAGCTGTCATGCAATATGGCAACAGTAGACGTCGCAAAAACGGGAGAGCCAGCAAGCAGAGAGGCAATGCCCTTCTGACGGACATACGTCGTCATGATGACGAAGTTTCACGCATTTCACCTGCATTACTCAACGAAACTACACCATCTTCCAGTAATAAGCGCAAGCGAGCGGTGGACCGTAGCAATGGCGAATCCAGAAGATCGAGTACGTCGAGACGAACTGCCATTCAAGCGGAAGCAACGTCTACTGGAACCACACCTGACCCAGATGCGGAGCAACCAAGGAGAAGACGCAGGACTGCAGCGTCCACGCGAGCCATAGCAGTTGTTACTGCTGGTGAAGTGGTCAACGAGGATGTAGTTGAATGTTCGGTTTTAGCATGACAAATGTTGCTTGGGAAGTGTGGACAGATGTATATTGTACTGGGGTTTATCGTCTGCCTTCGACCATAATAATGTGATACCCGAAGTTGGTCTTGACAAGTGGAGACATAACAGGCTTGTCCACTGTCGATGGTGTCAGCGTAAACGCTGCATCTTGGAAGGCGCCCTGAGCCGCAAGGCCATCAGGATTCAGTATCATATAGCCGCACTAGGAGCGCTCAGGCCGACGTACAACCATTGATCCTCGAGTCATCCAGCCAAGGCTCCCTCCAGCTGAAACCCCAGTTCAGAAAAGTGACCAAAGAGACATACGATGAATACCAATACCTTTGGCTTTGTCCTCAGAGTACTCTTGGGCAACTTTGTCGAATCGCTCACCCCCCTGAGTATTTCATTCCCGTGGTTAATGCAACCAAGATCAAGCAACATGACAACTGTCGATCTACCTGTATCTTCTCAAAAGCTTCCAATGCCTTGGAATGCTTCTCACATAAAATGTGACGGACGTTTATTGCAGTAGCAGGCTTCAACCCGCCCTTTCCAGTGCCCTGTCATTGGCATGAGCCTATCGTTCGATTTGAGAGGCGGGCTCCCTCGGCACAAGACACAGGTAGTCAGAAATACACACCTTGTTATCAGATTGCTCAGATGCGTTTGTACTACCCTTGTTGTCGCTGCCTTTCTTCTCTTTAGATGCCGTCTTATTCTTCCCCATCCTGTCAGGTCCGAGGTCGAAATTGGCAGCTGCCACAATAGCGCTTGTTCGCCATGTCGTTGTTGTGGCTGTGCAGTCCCTCCCGTGTTCCTACACCACGGTCAAGTTGCAAGATAAACCCAAACTTCAAGAATGTTGAGTAAAAGGTGAACGGATCAATAGAATTCAAGTTCTCGGCTAATTTGTTTCGGCGCGTAGTCATGTTCTGTCGTGGACGGGTGCGTGCTTGCCTGCCAATGCCGGCACCTGGTCATGTTAAACACAGTGGACCATGATAAATCCTTCCCGTTTCTCAGGCAAAATTTCCATTAAAATGGAACCTTGAGACAAAATGGCATTCATGTGCGTGTTTCTTTGTATCGGTCGTGGTATCTGTGAAACGAGTGAGTTCACAGCAAGAATGTACACCTGTTCACGAGCACGAAGTCTCGTTGTCAGGCGGAGAGTTTCGGCGATCAGTAATCGCCACGTCCAGAACACTCACTGTCAGAAGGTAGACGTGTAACGCACTCGGCCCGCCTCTGATCATTTCCAAAGGGAGTCTCTGCCTCGGAAGCGCATCATCTCAAGCAAATTATGTCGTTCAAGTTATCACCGACGATCTGCACGCCTTGCGCGTTCTCCATCCTCACCTTGGAAATAGATAAGTGAATTTAGAGTTGTATAAATGTTTCGTTGTCTTTAAGAATGCTCTCCATCCCACCTACACATTTCTGGCCTCACTTTCATGAATTCACTGGGAAAATGCTTCGTTTCACCTCCCTTCCGCTGTTCACTGCATGTTCCATGAATGTAGTCTTTGCCGCTCCTCAGGTAGCGTCGACGTCGACCACAATTTGTGTCGGCTACACGTGGTGCGTGACCACTCAGCTGCTGATTAACGTGTATGGGCCGGTTTTACTGACCCGGATATTATGAATGAACGCGCTCAAGAGTGCCAGTCTCATGCTCACCGAACTGCGCACGTCATCACTCTCACCAAAGCAATATTATCAGCTCTATATGTATACGCGTTCAGCTCTCTCGAGTTTCTCTGACCACAGGTGTCGCAAGACATGGCCATCTTCAAACTACCTCTATGGCGCACGCACACAGTCCAGACACCATCTCGCATATCATATCTCTATGAACTAGTCCAGTACGCTGGAAACATAGTCCCCCGCCTCTACCTCATGATCACCGTTGGCTCCGTGTACATGATATCCCTGACGCGCCCATCAAAGAAATATTGATGGAAATGAGCAGAGGCATATTGAACACCATACGTGGGCTCACTATCTCAGCGTTCAGACCACCTGGTCGTCGGGACTGATTCCGGGTGAGCCTATGGCACCGCGTTGCGTCATCCGTTTGCTATCTTGTTCGTACTCATCAATTACAAGCTTTGCGTCTATCTCCAGCACCGAGGTTACTCGCGCGACCGGGAGAAACGCGAGATGGAACGTCGCGAACCTTCTCGGGACCAACCTTGTCCATCTCTCTCAGCTCGACGGCGCCGATCTGGAGATGTACCAAAACCTGAGCATACTCCGGAGAAAGTCGTCAACTGCGGGAATGTCATCGCACAGGAGTATCTGATAGACCACAAGTGACTACATAATGATAGCAGAGTATGTCTTTATTCTAGTACTATGTATTTTGGAAGATCGTAATCAATTGATGTGACAGATAACCCGGAGGACACTTTGAACCCGCTCTGTGAACCCGCAGCCTGAGGTTCGACACTGTTTTATATTAGACAAAATGAGTACATCAGCGTCACGCAAAGACGCTGATTAACAGAAATCTTACGCTGTTGTCTTGCGTCCGAGTCCTCGCCGCTAACTAGTAGCCGCGTCTCGGACGCTCTGAATCTGAATTATGTTTTACTTTTTGAAATGTTTTGGTATCCATATTTCCCTACCGTGACACTGATCAGCTATTAGCTTTCAAAGTAAGACAAAACTTGACTTCACCTATCAAAAGGTGCTTCAACGTCTCGGCATCGGACTGCGCACGAGATTGGGATAATTGAAGCCTGGAGTTACTTTCCGCGGCAATCAAAAGAGCCTTCCGCTCTTTGGAGGGTTCGGACTCTTTGGGGTTCGGACTATGAGTCATAGTGACGGAATAGTTTCACGAACGGCGCTAATATAGCAAGGAAGATATCAAGGGCAGAAAGGATGAAGTAGGGAAGACCCGGAAGCCATTTAAACGATCCATGCTTTGCCGCTGTCCAGTCACTTGCGTACAGCCTCGTAGTACAGCATTCCGCACGGACCACTTTTCATCGGATGGTTCATCAATTGATTCTGATTTTACATAAAGTCTTGAAGCACAGTTGGTCTTGGGCGAAACGGTACAACATTTACGTCACAGTCCGATAGGTGATATGATCTTAGAGACAAGTCAGAATGCTCAGAACCCCATCTACTGATCAATGATTGGATCGCTGGAATATCACTTGTTAAATTTAACAATAAATTCCTACGATACGCTCTATAGCTAAATAGTATGTACAGGAATTAGATCCCATGCAAGCATTACCATACAGACGGATCATCACCAAAGTAATTACCCGCTAAAGTGTACTGGTTGTTCCATGCACCAGGTAAAATCCGTTGTAACCCATACCTTTGTACAATATCCGACACAGCATTCGGATCACCCTCAGTTTGATGAAGATGCCCCATATCAGGGAGAGGTGGTAAGCTCTGAAAGACGAGACGTGCCACGCCAATCTGTGCTAGATAATCCGAGACAGGGACGCGTGGGGGATATTTATTCTCCTGTTCGACGACGCGCTCGATGGATCCATGCTGTCTAATAAACTTGAGGGCGCGGTTTGGTCCGACATTCTTTATCCGTTGCGAAAAATCGGTGCCGAGCAAGAGTGCAAAGTCTATATAGCTCGTGCGGTCCAGCTGGAGGGTCGCACGAACGGCCTCGCCGTGCACGACGACAATGGGAGATTCCCGCAAGGTGATACCACGCAACATTGGGGCTTCGTATACGAGCACGTCCGTGTCCTCGCTCACGACGTAATCCGCGTGGCCGTGGGCGACAAGGGCGCACGCGAGTGCTTCTGCCTCGAATGGGCTCGAGGATTCTATGCAGGGCACGCCCATGGCACACAAGAGCTCCTTGCATTCTTCGTACGTTTGTGCCGTCGGAGAGTTGTTGCGACGTTGATAAGACTGGGAGACGAGAGTGCTCCGATTGGCGAGTTCCATCAATGCGGACTCGATTTCGGGTGGCGGGACTTCTTCAGAGCGAGGTGACGAGAGGAAGTTCCAAATGTGACCTTCGTCGAGCGTCATCTGGAGCTGCTGCTTGGACATGGAATATTCGATTCTTGCCTCAAGGGAGTCAGGGCTGTCTGCCTGTGAGTCATGATCGTGTTCTGGGATCTTAGGTTCTTCAAAAGATGAAGGCATGGACGTGAGCTGGGCGATGCAATGGCTGTATTCGGAATACAGTGTGGAAAGTTCCGATTGAAACGACTCGATGGAATCGGGTGGCTGGTAAGAAATCGGTGTGGACTGCACCGCGATGTTCCAGTGGACAAATGGAAGGGACGACAATACTTCATCAGGAGGGTCATCAAAGTCGTCGCAAGAGCCGATGTCGTGGCCTGTCATTGCATGAGTGGCAGTATTTAGGTGTGCGGATGGCTGCAAGTAGTGTGGTTCGAATCTAGATGGCAGAGGTGATGCGGCTACGGAATCCAAGACATCCTGCACGTCGTGTATTCCTAGTAGGCCGCCGTGTGGGAAGGGGTAAGAATGCACAGTGCACGTGACGGGAGCGCGTGATGGAGAAGGATCCGGTGGAGGGAATATGGA